>OVAN01007066.1:0-20242 GCA_900406275.1 Anastatica hierochuntica | reverse complement strand
TTACCAAATGTGACGCGTTATGCAGATTAGTTTTTCTATCCACTATACATTATTCTACCCTATCTAGAAAACGTATTGGACATAAATAACGAAAAAAGGAAATTTTCATGTTGTAATAATTTTGTTTCCTAAATCTATCTTAAATATATCTAAATCTAAGAATATCTTTAAAAAATCTAAAATACACGATATATCGTTTTTTGCATCAAAAATATCTGACTTTTTTTCTCAACTTCATCGTCTCATTTGTTTGGATTTTTCATCATCGTTCACACAAACAGTTTGTTTCTCCATCGGTTTCATGTTCTTGCAGGGAAGAAGAAATGCATGAACTGAACAGATCGACAAATTCAAAGATGGCATGGTTGAGTTTTTTGTCACTCTCGGTTTGTTTATCGGTAGCAGGTCTTCAGTTTTGGCACTTGAAGACTTTCTTCGAGAAAAAAAGCTCATCTAAAGACCATAGCCAATATCTCGAGGCCAGATACTGTGTATCGTAGACCCCCGAAGACTACAGTTTTTATACATAACTGAATTCACTTTGATAAGCAATCCATTTTGTTACTCGATTTTGCAGAAACAGAAATTTATCCTGCCTGATGCAATGATCTTTTAACATCTCGCTAATCTCCAAACTCAATCCAATCCAATGGAACAACAAAAGCTTGTATAGATCACACACTCTTTTTTAGTCATTTACTGTAAAACAAATGAAAAGAAAGAAACAATTTTTACAAAAGGCAAGAAACAGAGAATAATAAGCAAACAAAATCTTAATTTCTTTGTTTATGGTTGTTTCTTCTATCATTATGAAGTGAACAATCCCCAATGGTGGTCTAATGGTATAGTTTCCATAATCTTTTCAAAACTCTTGAGAATGTCCAAAAACGATGGTCTCTGGTTCATGTCCGCGTCCCAGCATTTCACAATTAGCCTGAAAAGAGAAATATGTTAGTTATCGGTTTACTAAAACCGTTGCATATGCATCCATCGGGTTCTGCTTACTCTCTTAAGTTCGGCGTGCATACTTTGGAACGGAAAGAAGGCTTGTGTCCATTTGATACATGTTTGGCTGCTTCATAAGGCTCGTGGCTTACAAACGGTGGTTCTCCTTCAAGCATCTGGATACAATGTGGTGACAAAATTAAATTAAGATTCTCTGAATTTTGCTTATGTTTATTGTAGAGGCGATTTGAGGAAGAAAAGTTGAGGTTAAAGCTTTGTTTTTGTCGAAAGAGGAAGAAGAAAAAACTTGTTATTTGTTTCCAAAACGATCCGTTTTTGTTTTTTTTCTTTTTTTTTAAAGAAAATAAATAGAAAAAATATTTTAATTAAATCATAATTTCTTAACTATAGAGGCAAAATCGGATTTAACAAAAACAAAATCTTAGTGTGACAAAAATATGGCTCAAAATTCTAAAGAGACAAATCCAATTTGAGAGTGTCCTATTTTTCTTATTTTCCCTTTTTCACATGAGAAAACAACAAATACAAAAGAAAAGTATGTTCTTTGACGCAAATAAGAAGGTTTCTTTCGTAACAACGTTTTACAAAGTTCCACGTGTTGAGAAGGAGTAGATGTAATATATGGAAAGTATTTTCTTGCACGCACGCAAAATGTGTGAATCGCACTCAACACCAAATGTTTACGAGCTTCACACCACAAAAGTTATACCACTTCCCATATTTCTGTGGATCATAAATTTATTCTTTGGAGGATGTACTACAAAAGTCATCACAAACTTTGTTTTTATGCCTTTTATATTATCAAGGTTGTTCGGGCCCATGAGTCATGAATTCTTTTGAACGGTATCAGACATGGTAAGATATTCGTTTTTGACGAACCAATTTCTATTAGACATAAATATCTTATATCGTGTGTTCGGAAGGATTTTAAATAGTATATAAGAGACATGGATCCATCCACTTATCGTCAACTGGTTTTAAGTTGGAAGTTCGTATAACTTAACAAGGTATTAGAGCCCAAATTCATATAATCGAACCCGATCAAATCGATTCGACTTAAAGTTGGTCCACTTGATCGTTGCTCGAAAATATCGAGATCTATGGCCAAGAGAGCTATCATCTCGAGAGGACGTATTAAGGATAAATATTTCACATCGGTAGTTGGAAAGGATCTTAAATAGTATATAAGAGATATGACTAACCCACTCATTGCCGATTGGTTTTGAGTTGGACCCATGTAACTTAACCACCCCTTCTAATACAGCTCGAATCGATTACATTCTCATTAATTCGAATGGCTTTTACGAATGGATCAACATTTCGTTGGATTTAGTTTTTTAAAATGAATTTAAGTTTGTTAGTTTAAATTCAAATTCCATTGTAAGTGGAGTGAGATTGGATTTTACATTTTCTTTATACTCTTTATATGTAGGGAAGAATATTTAAAAATTAAAACTGCGAAAATTCAATTAAAAAATTACGTTTAAAAGAACGAGTAAATAATTTTCAGAAATCCAAATAAACATGAAACAATTAAGGAAAGATTGAATACGTGAAGGCGAAAATGATCTCTTTCCATAATTCATGAAATCTCTCGCATGAAATCTACGAACTTAAAATTATGATATGTTCTCGAGATATTTACGCTTTTAGATAGAAAATTTTTTTGGAAATTGTTTAATATTTTCTCTGTTAATATATTCACGAATGAGGAAGATGAAGTAAGCTTTTAAGCTTTGTCATGAAATGGTTTCAGTCTAAAAAATCAGGCACGTAGAAATTTGATGTCAACAAACCCCAAGCAGGAGGAGCACGTGCAACGGTGGACGATGTGAGTAATCTTAAGAACAGAGAGAACAAAGAACAATGAAGAGAAAAGTTTTAATCTTTTTTATCTCAAGCTTAAGAGAAATACAACGTTATTGCTCATACATATATAGACTCGATGATGACATAAGAAGATAAGGTTAAGCCTTTTTCTTTTAGCTTAATATGCCAACACAGAATAACGGTTTTGCAGAGAGAGGACAGCCTTGGGATTGCCAAGATTCTTTGTTGAGTAATCATTAGGCAGCTTCTTGGTAGTTTCCTTTGCTTGTTCTTTTCCTTTCTTGTCTTCTTTGAGAGTCTCCTTTTGTGTTAGAGTCTTTCCAACATTTGAGTCTTGTGACACAAACTTTTCTTCACTAATACCCTCCCTCAAACTTGTGGTGGTTTTAACACCAATTTTGAACCGTAGATCAAAGAATGAAGCTTGAGGCAGAGACTTTGTGAAGATATCAGCCAATTGTTGAGATGCAGGAACATGTTTCACCACTAAAGCTCCCAAAGCCACTCTTTCTATGACATAATGAAAGTGAGTGTCGAAGTGTTTTGATCTTTTATGAAGAGCTGGAGTAGCAGATAGATATATAGCAGACATGTTGTCACAGAATAACTCATGAACAGAAGGCTGAGGAACCCTAATGTCTTTTAGCAATGAACCAATCCATTTGATTTCTGCTGCAGTATCTGAAAGAGTTCTGTACTCTGCTTCTTTGGAAGATCTTGAAATTGTTTCATGTTTTCTTGCTGACCATGATATGATGTTTGATCCCAGAAATGTACAGAATCCTCCAGTTGATCTTTTTGTGTCTGGACAGCCTGCCCAATCAGAGTCATTGTATGCTCTTACGGTGAAATCTGTATCAGCATTGAAAGTGAGACCAAGAGATATAGTTCCTTTCAAGTATCTCAGGATCCTTTTCAAGTTGGTGAAGTCTGCAATTGATAAAGCATGCATCTTTTGGCATACATAATTGACAGCAAACTGCAAATCCGGTCTTGTTAGTGTTAAGCATTGAAGTTTACCAGCCAGGCTTCTGAAATAGGTAGGTTGAGAAAACAGAACTTCTTGATGTTCTACTCTGTGAAGCTGAAGTGGTAAAGGAGTAGGCATTAGAGCACAATCCAGCATTCTTGCAGTCTTTAAGAGATCCTCAGCATACTTCTTTTGACACAGAAACATTCCATTTCCTTCATATGTAACTTGTACTCCCAAAAATTAGTGAAATTTTCCCATGTCTTTCATTTTAAACCCTTGACTCAAACTGTTGATAAAGGAATTGATGAGCTTTGAGTTATTACCAGTGACCAGCATGTCATCAACATATAGAAGAAGTATGATGATGTCCTGCCCCTTTTCATAATTGAATAATGAAGGATCATTAAGACTGCAGACAAAACCATATTCAATTAGATAGTTGCTGAATTTATCAAACCATGCTCTTGGAGCTTGTTGTAGGCCATAGATTACCTTCTTTAAGCAGCAGACATAATCAGGATGTTCTTTGTCCTCAAATCCTTGAGGTTGCTCCATGTAAACTGTTTCTTTCAGATCTCCATGTAAGAAAGCATTCTTAACATCAAGTTGTTTGACCTCCCTTTTCATAACAGTTGAAGTATGAAGAACAGACCTCACAGTTGTTGTTTTGACCATATGACTATAGGTTTCCAAATAATTAATTCCTTCTTCTTGTAGAAAACCTTTGGCTACTAGTCTTGCTCTGAGTTTGTCCAGAGAACCATCTGCATTCAACTTGGTTCTGAATACCCATTTTCATCCTAAGACATTCATATCTGGTGTTCTTGGTACCAGAATATAGGTGTATGTTTCTTTGACTGTTCCCATTTCATCATTCATAGCCAGATTCCATCCTTCATGTGCCAGTGCCTCTGCAATTGTCTTTGGTTCAGCTGGTATAAAATCTTTTATGGTCACTAGAGCATATCTAGGATTTGGTTTGAAAATTCCTGATTTTTCTCTAGTTGTCATAGAATGACCATTTCCAGTTGAAGTAGAAGTCTGCAGAGGAGGAAAATCTTCTTCAGTGAATAAGGAACCACGTATCTTAGAGTTTGTTGTAGAGGATTCTGGTGAGGCTGTTGAAGTTGAAGGTTCAGTGTTTTTAGATTCATTTGCAAAATTCTCTGGCACAGGCTCTTCTTCATTTTGATTCACAGGAGTTTGAGGAGCAGAATCTTATTCTTCCTGATGGTATTGTTGATTGACAGGATGTTCATCAACTGTTAATGAGATTGTTTCTTGAGCTTCATTAGCTGTAGATTGGTCAACCAACTCACTAGAATCATTATTTTCTCCTGATCTCCAAGCCTTCAGTAGAGGAGTTGAGGGTTCTGGTAGAAGATGATTGTAATCTTTTGAGAAAGGAAAACTATTCTCATCAAACACCACATGCCTGCTTATGTATACCTTGCTAGTAGGAGGATATAGGCATCTGTATCCTTTGTATTTCTCATTGTATCCTAAGAAGACACACTTCAAAGATCTTGGATCAAGTTTGTTTTGTGTCTATGGTCGTAGAGATGGATAACAGGCACAACCAAAAGTTCTGAGGGAAGTGTAGACTGGCTCTTTTCCAAACAGTATTTCATAAGGACTTTGAGAAGACTCTGAGGTGGTTGTTGGCAACAGATTTGTGAGGAAGTTTGCAGTAAAATAGGCTTCAACCCAAAATTTCTGAGGAACTCTGGTTCAAACATCATGGCTAGACTTAGTTCAGTGAGATGTCTATGCTTTCTCTCAGCAATTCCATTTTGCTGAGGAGTATAAGGGCATGACATAACCTGTTTGATGCCACAGTTAGCTAGATGACTGTGAAAGGAAAGACTTGTGAATTCTCCTCCTCCATCACACTGAAATATCCCAATCTTGTTTTGAGTAAGATTTTCAGCTTGGTGTTGAAAGATTTTGAATATAGAGAAGAAATCTGATTTATTCTTCAAAGGATAAAACCAGCTAAATCTTGAGAAATGATCAATAAAAACCACATAATATCTGAATCCTTGAACTGACATTACAGGAGATGGACCCCAGAGATCACAGTGAACCTTCTCTAGAGGTCTAACAACAATAAAGGAAGAGGATAAAAAAGGAAGCCTTGAACTCTTTCCAAGCTGGCAGGACTCACACATCTTGGAATAATTCTTATTTATGATTACAGACTTCTTTCTGGATAGTAGTTGGAGAATCAGGTCATTGAGGTGTCCTAACCTTCTATGTCATACATTTAAGCTTGCCTCTTGCTGTCTTGTAGAATAGAAGGCTAAGAACTGAGGATTCTCCAGTTTGTATAGACCATCACTTCTGCTGCCTCTGGTTAGCAGTTGCTTTGTCCTTTTGTCCTTGATCTTAACACGATTACAATCAAAGGAGAATTTACATGGGTAATTTGAAGTAAGTTTAGACACAGATAGCAAGTTTTTAGTGATACAAGGACAAACAAGCACATCTTCTAAAGGTAAGTTACCTGTTAAAGTTGGCAGAGCAATTGATCCAATGTGTGTGATAGGGAAGAAATCTCCATTACCAACCATCATAGAATCAGAACCTAAATAAGTGGAGCCTGATTGTATATTTTGAGCTGAGTGAGTGACATGATTGGAAGCACCAATATCTGGATACCACTCATTCCCATTCTGAATCTCATTGTCAGTAATCTTCAAGGCTGATAATGCTTGGAGATTGTTGTCATTTTGATAAGAATGATCAAACCTTTTCCAGCATTGAACAGCAGTGTGAGCATATCTACCACAGATTTGACAGGTAGGCTTGGTTCCTTAATCTTGAGTGCTTAAACTAGAGTGAATTTGTTGGTGAAAACCTCTTCCTCTGATGGAATAGTTTCCACAACCTCTGTATCCTCTGCTATATCCAGAACCTCTTCCTCTAAAGTTGTTATAGCCAGAGTAACCAGAGTATCCCACAGCAGTAAAGGCCATATGAGGAGTAACCTCAGGAACAGAGTTGTATTGTTGCAGTTTTTCATCAAATCCCACCAGTTTGTACACCATATCTTCAAAGCTTGGTTCAGGAATAGAGTCCATAGAGTTTTCTATTATAGTACTAATGGACTCATACTCTTTTCCTAAACCCTTCAAAGCAATATATATAATTTCTTGTTCAGTAATAAGATGGCCTATTGAGTCAAGCTGGTCACACACAGACTTAATCTCTCCTAGATACTCAGTCATAGTCTTTTGGTGTTTAGAGATACCTTAGAGTTTTCTGTGAAGATCCAGTTTTCTTGTTGCAGAAACTGGATTAAACTTCTTTGCTAGACACATCCAGACATCTTGAGCAGAGTGCAGGCCATAGACAGCCCTTAAAACTTCTTCAGATAGTGTTCCAAAGAGCTAAGCCATGATGAGTTGATCCTTTCTAATCCATCTGGTGAAGTCCGGATTAGCTTCTTCGTTGACAATATCTCCATTTCTGATAGTGGTGGTAGGAGATGGTCGAGTGAGAGTTCCATCTACTATCCCTAGCAAGCCTTGACTTGAAAGAAACGATTCGAACTGTGTCTTTCACAGAAGATAGTTTGAGCCAGGGAGCTTGAGAGTAACACATTGTGTTATGCTCAGAGATGTTGATAAAGGATCTGGATTCTCCATGGCTCTGATACCATGTTAGTAATCTTAAGAACAGAGAGAACAGAGAACAATGAAGAGGAAAATTTTAATCTTTTTTTATCTCAAACTTAAGAGAAATGCAACGTTATTGCTCATACATATATAGACTCGATGATGACATAAGAAGATAAGGTTAAGCCTTTATCTTTTAGCTTAATATGCCGACACAGAATAACGGTTTTGCAGAGTGAGGACAACCTTGGGATTGCCAAGATTCTTTGTTGAGTAATCATTAGGCAGCTTCTTGGTAGTTTCCTTTGCTTGTTCTTTTCCTTTCTTGTCTTCTTTGAGATTCTCCTTTTGTGTTAGAGTCTTTCCAACATTTGAGCCTTGTGACACAAACTTCTCTTCACTAATACTAGAGGAGCTGTTGAGGGTGGATGGTGGACGGTGGACGAGAGGAGCTGTTCACGGTGGACGAGAGGAGTATATACCTTTGCGAGATACTCAAATCTTCGAATATGGACTAGCTTGATTTCAAACACTAATTCAGTTGGGTTTGATAAAAAAATTAATAAAATGTTAATCAAAATTTTCTAAAAAGAAACATGTTTTATTTCAGCTCACATTTTCAAGTCCGAGTCTAGGCGGATGGACGGCAACGCGCGTGTGTAGAGTTCCCAATTTCTCTGCCTATATACATTTGAACATACCTTTTTTGTGCACACATTTGAGCATACCTTCATGTTCGCTCTTATATATACTAGCAGAAAATTTCTCCTACTTCTAATTTGAGAGAATTTACATTTCACGAGTGCTAGAGTTTCAAAATAATTTAGTACAATACAATTATAAAAATTATTAGTTCTAGTAAAAAGGTTAATACTTATCAGATTATTTTAACAGTGTTATTTTAGATGAGTAGATAGTTACATGTATTTGATTCAAAATGAACAAAAAATAACTAATGTATTATTCTCAAAAACGAAAATGGTTGGTGTATTATTGTGGGCATATGAAAAGTTGGTGTACTAAAATGGTAATAGAATTAAGTTGGTGTATTTATGAAACTTTGCCTAAAAATATGGTTTTATAACATGTTTATTTGTGGAAGCTCTCTAAGTCCGGTGATTGATTAAAAGGTTAATTTATGCTTCTACATTAGAAGGTCTGCGGATTGATTCCCAAAGATAAGATTTATTACAAATTAATAAAGGCATGCTTATAGGAAATATTCACCAAATAAAATCGCTCGTCTTGATGATGTGATGCATCAGATGGAGCAAAAAGATTTATCCGGTAAAGAATTGTCTTGATAGTTGTTTCTCAAAACTTGTAATAGATATATTAATAATTGAGATGATAAAAAAAAATTGAATAGAAGTTTATCTTTTTTTCTCCTTGCACAAAGAAAATAGTTTCACTAGTTCACAAGGGGAAATCATAACTAGCAATCTAGGGTTCGTATTTAAGCTTTCCAATTATTCGGTATGAAGAAGAACGACTTGGAAATCAACTAGTTCAGATTTGTAGAATTATCGAAGAAAGTAATCAATGACGTAAAGCTCCAATTTCGATTTTCTTGGTTTGCATTCTTTTACTACTTTAAATTCATTTCAATTTAGATTTTCTTCTATTTTCAGAGATTGCGAGCCTTTTGAAATTAGGAATTTAGGGTTTGCTAAAGACCCCTTTATTTCAATTTAAATAATGTTTTAGAAGTTTATTTTATTTCATTTTAAATGATGTTTTCAAATTTGTGTGCAAATACTTAAAATTATTTGGCTTTTATGACCATTTATATTATTCGAAGAGTATTTATATTTGGTTGAATTTTGTGTTATCTGATGATGTTTTTATGATAACAAAAGAAATTATAGAAGTTTGTAATTTTTATTATGTGTGCATATCCTAAACATTAAAATTTTGCATGGAATACAAATACTCAACAAAAATAAGTTGGTTCTTTTGTGTTGAAAATTTAAACAATGGTTTTGAGTGATTTGTGTTATTCAAACAATGGTTTTGAGTGATTTGTGTTAAAATATGAAATCTCATGTTATTGAAACAAGAATTTTTAAAAGTCTTACAAAATTCATTGTTATTGAAATGGTGATTTTAAGATGTATATTCAAATCCACTGTTATTAGAAATATTTTAAGAAAATGATTTTAAGTTATTTAATGTGTTTTAGTGAAATTTCCTTGTTAAAAATACAAAATGATCAAATCACATGGTTTTAAATAGAATTGCAGAGAATCTCTATAAAAATCACAACTTTTTCTCTAATTCATCAAAATTTTCTAAAACTCATACACAATTCAATACATCCCTAAATTCTTATTCCCACACAAAACATTATTTTAATATCAAAATCTAAAATTTAATTTCTGATATCACCGGAATATATTATTTTAATATACTGGCGAGTGCATGAAACTCCCACAATTTTAAAAAGAAATGTGAAGGGTCGTACGGCTGAATACAAATAAAAATAGTTCAACTGTTTTTGAACTATGGAAGCGTGTGGAGTGGAGCCAAGCTGCCTACAAGGGAAAGTGAAAATCATACAATTTTTGTTTGGGCAATATGAACATTTTTTATTTGTACCACAAAGACAAATAATCTCTCGTTAAAGACGGTTGCAGCCCTTTCGTTACATGGCAGTATTTGTTCATCTCTCTCTTGTGCAATATGATTTGTATTATTAGATGATCCTGTAATTGATAATGAAAATTCCCTTTCAATTTTTTTTTAGGATAACTGGAATTGACGAGATCGAGTCGAGCATATCACTGCACTGCTATTAAAAATAAAATGCTGTGAATATATACCACTTGGAAAACTAGTTTAAATCAAGGAGAGTTTTTTCTTCGAGCCACTTAGAAAGAGTGAAAAGTTAGTCAGCAAAAGTAATGTAACTTGTTGTATAAGCGTATGTATGTGAAGAAGCTTAATAAGCTTTGTACTCAAAACTTTAACATTATTTATCTTAGCATAGTCAATTATATATACAATCTCTACTATCTACGCAATGGAAACTTTACATGTACACAACTAAACTTATAGAAACTCATATTCTCATTGCCTTTCTCCGCAAGACATGTACTTTCCGCTCCAATACTCCCCTTCAAGTTGGCGCATGAAGATCACAAATGCCCAACTTGCGACAAAGATACTTGAATTGTGGTATACCCAAGCCTTTGGTAAAGATATTTGCCACCTGTTCCGTTGTATGCACTTTTATCGTCTTAAGCGAACCATTCACTATTTCATCTCGGATGTAATGACAATCATTTTCAACATGCTTTGTTCTTTCGTGAAACACCGGGTTCTTCACAATGTGCAAAGCCGATTGGTTATCGCAGTAAAGTTTCATCGGGTCATCCTTTTTAACGCTAAAGCATTCCAATAACTCACGATGCCACTTCAATTCCGATACCGTATCCGCCATGGCACATATTCCGCTTCAGCGGACGATCTCGAAACAACTCGTTGATCATTGTTCTCCACGCTACCGGTGAATCTCCTAACATAACCACATAGCCCGTTAATGATCTCCTTGTCATCGCACACGCTGCCCAATCTGCATCACAATATGCAGAAACCGCAAGATCATCCTTCGATGTTAGTAAGATCCCTTGTCCCGGACAACTCTTGATGTACCGGACCACTCTAAGTGCACCATACCAGTGCTTCTTCTGCGGCCTATGCATAAGTTGAGCTAATACACTTACGATGTAGGAAAGCTCGGGTCTTGTAAGTGCACCATACAAGTCTACCCACCAATCGTCTATAACTCTATGGTTCCTCATATAAGTCATCTCCATCCGCAGTTAAATGATGATGTTGCTCAACTGGAGTGGCCACGGGCCGACCTCCAAGCAGTCCACACTCGACCACAATATCACACGCATATTTCCTTTGAGACAAATAAATTCATTTCGCCGAACGTGACACCTCCAAACCAAGAAAGTACTTCAAATAACCCAAGTCTTTCATTCGAAAACATTGTCCCAAGTAGCCTTTGAACCGTTTAACCGCTTCGCCATCGTTGCCATTAATGACTAAATCATCGACATACACAATGACATACAACCGCAACTCTCCTCGTTGCAACCAAAACAACCAGTAATTTTTCTTATTTTGCTGAAAATCATATCCCTTTAGAGCTGCCGTTAGCTTAGCAAACCAACACCTGGGGGATTATTTCAAACCATAGATCGATTTTCGCAACTTACAAATTTTATTCTCTTCTCCAGCACTAAATCCTGATGGAAGTTTCATATACACCTCCTCGTCCAGATCTCCGTGTAAGAATGCGTTATGAACATCCATTTGGTGTACTTCCCAGTTCTTTGCGGCCGCCACTTTTAAGAATGTGCGCACTGTTGTCATTTTAACCACCAGTGCAAACGTTTCATCATAATCTATCCCTTCTTTCTGACAATTACGAAGAGCCACTAATTGTGTCTTATATCGCTCAATCGTACCATCTGAGTTGAACTTGATCGTAAACACCCATCGGCACCTTATAGCCTTCTTCCCCGGAGGCAATGTTGTGATATCCCATGTCCTATTCAGTTCAAGAGCACCGATTTCACCTGAGACTGCGTTCCGCCATCTCTCATCCTGTATAGCTTCGGCATATGTTTGTGGTGCCACATGAGCCGTAATCGCCGCTAGAAACACCTGATGGGCATATGAAAAACATTCACAAGTGACATAATGTGCTATTGGGTACGGAACCATACCTGGAGATGGAGTTGCTACGGGAGATGAACGTGATGTGTCTTGTGCTTCAGTCGTGTACAAGACATAGTCATTCAGCTTGGAAGATTGTCGTTTTGTTTTGTGTCCTCTACCCAATTCTCGGTCGGGTGAATTTTGATTTGTACCAATCACTTCCATGATCCCATTATCATCACCTGCTTGATCAACTGCATTATCAAGTATACCAATCACCTCTTCATAATCTGACCTGTGAGAGTGCTGCTCCATCTAGTTATTTTCATTGTCTGTTATGACCCCCATTTCTTCAAATATAGGTGTCTCAATCATATGCTCTCTGACTCGTGTGGCCTTTCCGTCATGAGTTTCAAAAGGAAAATATGTTCCTAGAAACTCACATCCCTAGAGACAAAGAATTCCTTCGTTTCTAAGTCGTATAATTGCCATCCTTTCTTACCAAACGAGTAGCCCGTAAACACACATCTTCTGCTACGCATGGTAAATTTGTCTTTGTCCCTATTCTGTTTATGTGTGTAGCATAAACATCCTAGAACTTTTAAGGTATCAAACTCTGAAACCTTCCCAAACAACATTTCGTATGGTGTTTTGCCTTGTAAAATCGATGTTGGTGTTCGGTTGATGACATGACTTGCGGCAAGAACACATTCGCCCCAAAACTTGATCGAGAATTTCGCTTGAAACATCAAAGCTCTCGCAACATTCAAGATGTGTCTATGCTTTCTTTCCACTCTCCCATTTTGTTGCGGTGTTGCTACGTACGAAGTTTGGTGTACAATTCCTTTCTCCAAAAAATATGACCGTAGACAAATGAACTCCGTACCATTATCACTACGAACCGTCTTGATTTTCTTTTCAAATTGTCGATCTACCAATGCCATGAAGTTACGGATAATACCAGCCACCTCACTCTTCTCTGTCATCAAAAATATCCATACTGCACGCGAAAAATCATCTACGATCGTCAAGAATATGTTTCTCCTGTAGAAGAAGATGTTCTATACGGTCCCCAAACATCATAATGAATCAAATCAAAAATACCCTCTGCTTTATTATCACTGTCAGAAAACGACTCTCGAGTTTGTTTGGCTCGGAAACAAATGTCACACACAAGATCTCTCTCTGAGGTTTTATTCATACTTATAGAATGCGATAAATAAGATAAAACACGATCTGAAGGATGACCCAAACGACGGTGCCATAACTCCCTTGACTCGGTACCAGCCTTTGTTCGATTTGCCACACATGTAACAGAGCCTTTGAAGATATAGACACCATCATGTTCTTCACCCGCTCCAATCACCATCATCTTGGTATGGTCTTGTAACACACATAAATCAGATGTAAATGTTATTGAGGATCCCCGAATCAATTTAAGTAACTTAGCAACGGATATAAGTGAACATTTTAGATCCAGAGCATAGAGCACTCCTCGCAGCCACAGGTCACCGCCGAGACAAATGTCTCCTTGCTTAACCGCAATGGTCCGATCTCCATCGGGCAATCCGATTGAGCAAGGCACAATGTCTACTTCGTTTGTCAACAACTCCAGGTTCCATGTCATGTGGTGAGATGCCCCTGTATCAACAATAAATTCGACTTGTTCTTCCTTACCATTCAATTTCTCGGTCTGACCTGGTCTTGGTGTATTCAATAAGCTCATTAGTGTCGTCCATTGTTCATCACTTAGCTGAGGTAAAGCTGCTCGATCATAATCTCCTTCTTTCCTCACCATATGACCTGTCATTCCAGCATTGGGTGGGATTACCTGCATAGTATTTGCAGCTCTTCCCATTGTCATATTCCCCGTCGTCGTGTATCCACGTCCTCTTCCATATCCACCGACCATGCCTCCTCTGCGTCCTCTTCCTCTACTGCTTCCACGGAAGTTTCCTCTTCCTCCTCTAATACCCCACCATTCCGGATATCCTTTGA
Organism: Anastatica hierochuntica; assembly: GCA_900406275.1. Taxonomy (NCBI): domain Eukaryota; kingdom Viridiplantae; phylum Streptophyta; class Magnoliopsida; order Brassicales; family Brassicaceae; genus Anastatica; species Anastatica hierochuntica. Next base: position 6,181 of record OVAN01007066.1, on the reverse strand, counting down.
GTTGATAACAATCATTCACGTCGTGTCCACTTTTCCCACAATGTGTACACACAAGATGCCTCTGTTTCTCTGTTATAACTCTGAGTGTTCTTTGGTTTGGCTTGAACCGAGAATCCCATCAATTCTGGCTTGTCGTCTCTGTTTTTATAAATCATTTGTTGTCTCTCTTCTCTTATCACTCTTTGATAGACTTGCGAAAGTTTTGGAAGAGGTTCGATACTCGTTATGTTTGATCTCGCCGTTCCAAACTTCGTATGATCCAGGCCCATTAAGAACTCATGAGTTCTATCTTCTTCTTGATCCTGTTGAAGCAGAGCAACGAGTTCTCCACAGGAACAACTCCTAATCGGCTTGTAAATCGCCAATTCATCCCACATCCTCTTCAACTTTCCATAGTAAACAACTACTGAATCTCCTTGTTGTTTACAACACGCTATATTTGCCTTCAATTCATGTATTCTCACTCCGTTTCCAGCCAAGAATTGGAGCTTCAAATCCTCCCAGAGAATGCTTGCATCTTCCACCATTGATATCGTTGTTCTGATAGTTGGCTCTATCGTATTCATTATCCATGCGACAATCATCGCGTTTACGACTTCTCACTGTTCAACTTCTTCTCCTTCAGTTGGTTTCTTCAGAGTTCCATCGATGAACACCAACTTTCTTTTGGTTCTCAATGCATTCTGCACATGTTTAGCCCACTCTTCGTAGTTCTCCCCCTTAAGTTGAACTGTTGTTATTATGTTTCCCGATCCATCTGCAGGATGAAGGTAATACGGAGACACGGTCGCATCTCCACTCTTCTCTGTTTTGTCTTTTACTCTATCTCCTATCTCTTCTTCTGTAACTTCGATTTTCTTTTCTTCTGTGTTTTAGGGTTTTGATCGAATAACCTTATAGCTCTGATACCATAATAAGCTTTGTACTCAAAACCTTAATATTATTCATCTTAGCATCGTCAATTATATATACAATCTCTACTATCTACGTAATGGAAACTTTACATATACACAACTAAACTTATGGAAACTCATATTCTCATTGCCTTTTTTCCGCAAGACACGTACTTTCCGCTCCAATAAAGCTTCAGAAATATAACACGTGAGAGAAGCTTTTGTAAGTTGAGTTATTCTCACAAACATCTTTTCTTTTGGACCACATAGCATTCGTATCTTTCCATCTACCAATTCTCCGCGAGCTCATTTTTTTTGTTAAAAAGATATCATTTCTGAAGTTTATATGCAATACTTCTTCATTTTCTCATCATTCCTGACAAGTTTAAGTTCGAGGCATGCCATAAATTACATAAAATGGACGAAACATATCCTAATTCAAACATGTTTTAAAATTTTCCACATAATCAATTTACTTGCTTGCTACTTTGTACATGTTTTGCTTTATTTAACTAGCATTAGTTTTGATCTTCGTTTCTCCACTCGCTTGGAAGAGGTACAAATACTTGTCTCACAGCAATGATCCAAAAGGATAAAAAATATAAGCAAATGGATCTTCAACCATAATACAAATTTCAGACTCATGAAGCTATTTTTTTAAAAAAGACAAACAAACCCCCAGTCTCAGATTTAACCAAATAAAAGCAGGAGAAACCTAACACACCTACAATAAAACCATTCCCACTAACCAATTTTTAAAGACCAGACTAACGATTGTGTTTGCTCTGCTAAAGACCCATCTAAACCATCTTCATCAACTATGTCACCACTGATGTATAGCTAAAAAAGGAAACTAAACCTTCAACTTCTTATTGGGTCTCTTCAACTTGCTATCTTCATTGACTCTGATCTGTTGCTTTCAAAAAAGTTTTCCACACGAAGATATGAGCGGTCGGATCCAAAAAGTAACTTAAAAAGACTTGATAAAAATCGTGTGGAGAAAACGGGAAAGCAAGTAGAAAGATGAGATAAGGGAAAAGGATGTTAGGGAGATAACCTTATGCTTTTTGTTTTTCTTCTTCTTTTTCTCATCTTTTTTCTTCTTTGCATTTTTCTTCTTTTTCTTTTTGTTAAGCTTAGTGTTCTCTATCTTATCGTCATCAGAAGATACCTAAACATCAGGCATAATAGCATGTCAGCAGAACATACTAAAGAATTTTATTCCTGTGCAGATGGAATGAAGGAGAGTAGAGAAGATTAGATACCTCAACGTCTTCAAATGAGGCAACGTGTTGGATTGTTCGTCCTGAACTAGAAGCTCCACCTGAGACCAGTAGAGTATCAAAAAGATTATGCCTTCACATTTGATACTTACCACCTTGCCATACAAATTCTCCAATAGCATGTTCTTTCATATGGATTGGGTCAGACTAAAGAAAATCTCTCAATGTTAACGACCTATGTCGTTTTCACCAATCATTTAGGAAATAACCTAGAAGCGAGCAAATCTTAGTCCACACTCACAGTTACTCTGAACTAATAGTGTGAAAACTGGTTTAAAACAACGGTCACTAGTACATTTTCATTCAACAAATTCTATGTATGTTTTCCAAATTATCTCAAAGCTACTCTGAGACCGACCGAGGAACCCAAAGAATGCATTAAGGCCCAATCTCCACATGCATTTATCTGTCATGACATTTGATCAATAGTCATCACATTTGAAACAATTTAATGCCAACGCTGGCCAAACTTATATAAGGCCTCATGTTTGATGATACCAATAGGTTCTTCAAACATATCTAAACTTTCGATATATCTCCGAAGGTGAGAGTCAGGCGGTGATACCAATTCCTCTGTATTCCTTAGTTTGAACTGAGCGGAAGAATCTGACCCCATAATGATCAAATCAAGACACTAAAAACCCCGCAATACTTCAGCAGATTCTGCGTAGCACCTAAGCTATCAACCATGGGCTATAATCAACTACAAACTCACCAAGGCTAGTTACATGGTCATCAAATACACTAACAAGAGATGGAGGATAATGCCATTGCCATCTTCCATATTCTATAAGCCTCTCCGAGAAACTAACTAAATCCTTGTTCGTTCCAATGCCAAATTCAAACTTTTGTTTGAAAAAAAACAGTAACAAAGGAATACTCACTCGAAATAACAGTGTCTCGGGCGTTCTTGACGGCCAATTCGAGAAGATCTGGATTAATGGAAGACAAGCCATTAGGCTCTTGCAGCTTCCTTTCAAGAAACTTGGCTAAAGCCGCCGCTTTGTTCGTCTTCAACGGTCCACCTGGGTGAGCCAATCTGACATAGACGCAGGCAAGTGAGTCAGAATCTCAAATCGAGCGAGGAAGAAGATTAACTAAAACCCTACGGAGAGAGAGACCTAGGCGGCTGAGAGCGAGAAGACGACGGAAGAGTGTTAAGCGGAGCGAATTTGCTTCCTCTGAGAGCTCTCTTCTCATCTTCGGTCAGCTCGTCAATGGTTCCTCCGCCCATTGCAATCGTGCCTTTCACTTCCGACGGCCAAACAAAAATCGCTCCTCCACAGAAACATTGTCTTTAATATTTTTTAAACAACCCAAATTTTAGCTCATCACGGAATTTTTTAATTTCAATGAAATTCAAAATATATTATTGTATTTTTTTTATCACAATATATTATTGTATTATTTTAATAAAAGAAAACTCAAAAGATGCTTTTTTTTTTCCATCTCGTTTTATTAAGATTGAAAACACCAAAGTACAACATATAGAGAAACAAATGCGACTATCAATTCCTGTTCTCGAAACTAGGATGATTATGAAAAGATGCTTATGAAAATATTTAAAATTCTATATCAAACTCAATATGTCAAGTTCCTTGATTTTTGTAGTGATTTTTTCACGGTTTTTTAAAAAATTATTTCCAAATAATTGATTTACTAAATTGGTATTTTTTTCATTTAAAAAGTTTATCATGATAAGGTTTAATCACATTAAAAAAATATATTTCTAAAAACTAAACCAGTAGAAATATAAAACCTCTTCAAAATTATAAAAACTACAAAAATAAACTTAGATAGTCAAAAACTATAACAAAAACTAATAAGACCATCCAATAGAGTTTCATTTTTTACTTTTTGTTTTATTTTGAATAAAATTTTATTTCATTGGAACTTCAATGAACCGTGTTGCTTCAAATTTGAAAAAATATTATTCACATCTTAATTTTTTGAAGATGAACTTATTAAATTGTAAATTGGTCTTTTAGCTTTAACTTTTTCTTATTTTTTACTTAAACAAATTATATGCGTTAATATGACTCAAACAATTTTAAATTGCTATTATTAATTTTATGTAATTATTTTATAATATTAAATCTACTAAAAACATATAAAACACACAATGACATAATTGATATAAAAATTGAAATACATTATTAACATCAAATACATTTTTCACTACGGAATGCTTTAATTGATCATTTGTGGGAGAAATATATGTCTAGTACTTCTTAATAAAATATAACATTCTATGTCTATTGTTATATGTAATAGGTATTATATGATAATATTTAGCTAATATAAATAGAAATTGGGTCGAAATATTGATAAAAAAAAATAGTTGGGCAAAATTGCTAAACCTGAAAGAAGTAAAAGGTGTTATTAACAATTAGTGATAAAGTAAAGATAGAATATATTTGGAATATTCCTTTTAAATTTTTTTTTGATAAAAGTTTTTCAATTAAATTAAAAGGAAAAAGGATACAAGGCCTAAACCTAGTTGTGGAAGCCCACCATTACAAAGGTCTTTTACCAAAGGGAAGTCCAAGTTTGAGTAATGACAAAAAAGCAAAGGTTTGTATCTAACGAGGAAGAAACTGGTTAAGTTCAATTAAATGGAAGTTGGTATACAGTGACCAAACCCAACCGTCTTTTGCTTCATCGATGAAGGGAGTGAAGATGGGATCGAGAAGCAGAAAGAAAGTAGGGTTTCGCCCTGATGTTACCCTGAGTAGAGAACCAAATCTGAAGCATAGAGGACGCTAATTGTGGTCGAGAATCTCGGAGACTTGTTGCTCTGTTCCTGATCTTCCTTTCAATATCTTTGAAGATCTGGTCGATTGATCGAAAGGTCTTGTTGTGTAGTCTCATGTTCCGCTCTTTCCAGATAGCGTAGTTCGTCGCTTGCCAACCCAAAAGCGTAAGTGTTTTCCTGCATCGCTTTCCCCTTTGTAATCTGAGTTGATTGACCGTATTATCCCACAATCTGCTTACTTGTTGCATGCCGCATCTGTTACTAATCTGCTCCCAAATTGCCCAGGTGAATGAACACTGATATTAGAGATGATTCCTGCTTTCAGCCTCCTGGCGACAGAGGAGGCACATAGGAGGCACATAGGATCCACTGCAAAGCCCCAAGAGATGAGTCTGTCCAAAGTGGAACATCTGTTTAATGTGAATAGCCATGTCATGAACATATGCTTGGGAACATATTCCTTTTAAATTGAAAAAATGAAGCAAACAATTGGAAAAGATGTTGTTTCATTTTTTTCTTCATTTTGAAGAAATTTCATTTTTGAAGAAAATTTTGAAACCAACCATTGGAGATGCCCTAAGAGCAATTCTTAAAATTACTACTAAGATAGTGAATGGAAGCAAAGAAACATAATTGTCTATGTGGAAGAGTGTATCAAAAAATTCACCAATCAAACAACAATAGAAAAAGCAGTGCGTATAAAATGAAAAACGCACTGGTACAATTTCTAATTAAAAAATATTAATTAGTTTCAATAAAATTGTAAGAATATTTACCAATTTACATTATAGAACGGATGCACATGAACCAAATTTCAAAATAGTGATCAATCTTTATTTTTGAAATTATTTATGATAGATATTATGTTTTGGTTGTATTTTGTTTGTTAGTATTTTTTATTAAATAAAAGATGGTCACACTTCAAAACCACTCCTAATTACATGATTTTGAAAACTGCATATGTAAACGTCAAAAGGTATTATATGCGGAACAACTTTAGTTTTTTATTACTATTTAAAATACAGTAAAAGCTGATTAAAAAAATGTTGAATGGTGACACTATCTGCATTTTTGGGAATCTGCACAAAAATCATCCCGCCTCATAGTCACTGGGCTGGGCACTAATACCCGTTACCCGTTTTCGACCCGCGACTCGTCTCGTATCCGGCTCGAAAAAAAGGGTACCCGCTACTTTCGGGTTGGGTAAAGGGTATCATATTTCTATTACCCGCGGGTAAGGGTCGGGTATC
>OVAN01007065.1:0-20243 GCA_900406275.1 Anastatica hierochuntica | reverse complement strand
AATGATATCACAAACAAGTCGTAAATTTACAACTATAAAGACAGTTACAAACAGGTCGCTAATATACGACCTAAATATGTCGTCATCAAATAGTCGTTAATTTGCATCAGCTATAGCAGTCATTAAAACGTTGCTAACTTAGGACTACAACGTAGTGGTAAAAACGTCGCTAATATCCAATCCATATATGAAATCACAAAAGCGTCGTTAATTTGCCTCTCCTAATGCGGTTATAAAAAGGTCGCTAAAATACGACCAAAAACTGTGGTCATAAACTGGTCGTTATTTTGCGTCAGCTAAAACAGTCTTTAAACCGTCGCTAATTTACGACTACAAAGAAATCATTAAACCGTCGCTAATTTCCGACGCTTAAAAGTAATAACGCAACCGTCGTTATTTTGCATCTATACATACAGTTATAAAAACATCGCTAATATACGACCACATTAGGATGTCATAAAATAATCGCAAATTAGCTTATGTTTTGCGACTAAACATTTTTGCGACGAAATATTTGCGACTGGATTATTTAGTCACAAATAAGTCGTAAACACTTCTTTTACGACTACTTCGTGACCAATTCTGCGGTGGCAAATGATCTATTTTCTTGTACTGACACTTGCAATTACTACTTAAGGTTTAATCTATGAATTATGAATTTAGACATATTATATTTAGTGCACATCATGTCTAAATTTAGAATTGTTCTTAAAAAGGTATCAAATGGATTTTGAACTTGGTAGTTTAGTAAGCATTCAAGACAAAGTCATGAGTTTGGGAAGTGAAAAGTCAAGTGCATACTTTTACCTTAATGGCCGAAATTTGTGAGACATAGTATGATGAATTTTGGTTTTGATCGAGTAGGATGCATTTAGGACAATGAGTGAGCCTAAAGTAATTGCTAAGAATTTGATCATATACGTGTTTGTGCTTAATTGCTAATTCCAATTTAAAGCTAAACCATTTTTTCTTTCTCATTATGCTCTTCATACTTTTAAAATTCACTTTGACTACATTTTTGAGTGTAGGCGGCACCGCAACAAGTTACTGGACTATTGTACCGAAAATGGTCGGAAAAAGAGAAGCAACAATACTTCCATCTTCAACAAAACTCAAAAGTGAAGGGCACATTGTGATTAGATGAAAGCATGATGTCTAAGATGGAGATTAACCACCAAGTAAAGTTCTTAATAAAGTACATGGATCTTAGGAGATTTTTTGAAATTTGCTACCCCACCTATGTCCAACCAAAACTTCAATTCCTAGCTACGATGAACTTCCACCACGATAACGACTTCGAGACTAGTCTTGGATATGTAACCTTTCGGATCAAGAATGAAGAGTGTATCATCTCTACAAAAGATTTATTTCGTGTTTATGGGTTCGAAAGAATGAGGAGCAAGATTGGATTCCGGGATGGTTTGGATATAAGCAAACTTTGGAGAAAAATAGCATTTGGAGATTATGTCGAGGATGAGGCTACAATAACCAAGATCCGCAATTCAACCATACGTTACACGATGGAATTCTTGGAAAATTCCTTCTTTGTCAATGGGAAATGTCGCTTTGTCACCAAAAATGCTATGCACTTCTTATTATAAGGGTTAAAGAAGAATTTATGGGAGCATGGAGGAAGATGGTTTGACCCTTTGGGGGAAGAGACAAACACGGGAATCATCTTTGTTGCCATCCTTCTTGGCCATGTGGCGGACATTCAATTTTAAAGGAAGCCCACGATAAGGATAGATGGAATACTCACTTCATTGTTCTAATAATTCGGTATACAACTTGAAGGTTGTAAGAACAAAGATGAAAATGAGAAGGTTATAGATGGAAACCACATAGAAGTAAGGAGCCTTGATATGCAATACTTTTTGGATCGAAAATTCATCTTCAGTTTTGGTCATAATGGACAGGTCCTTTACACATTCATGAATGAGCACCGGAAGTGGCATGTATGCAACCTTCCTATGAAATCATGGACCACCACTACCGTGACCCCTTCAATAGCCTTCAACCTCCCTCCAAACCTTGCAACAAAATGACCGAACTCCACTTGCATCCAACAATACAACTAAACGATGAACAACAAGGTCCCGAAAAAGAAGAAGATGAATAAAGTTTTGGGCATGATTTTCTCAACAATCCATGTGAACCACCACACCGAAGGTCACCTCATGAGCACCTCTTGGAGACTCAAGTCAAATGCAACACACTTCAAATTAAGAAGAACACAACATGATATCGCGAATGTGGAAGGCAATCAAGGGAAGCGCTAAATACAACCAGAATGCCTCTTCCATAAATAGCAATGAAGATGAAGAAGCATAAATTTTAGATACCAAGGCACTCGGTGGCTCTTCCACCTTTGATGATTCACGAACCAAGTGAGTAACCATCTGGAAGCTCGTTTCAAGAACCACCATTGAGGAGACACGACAAGGACCCCATCGGCGCCTCATCAAGGCAGAGAACAAGGAGCTCACGACACAACAACAAAGAGCCTGACTCCTCCCTTTCATCCACTCGACACTCATACACTTGAGTGTTCCAAAGGTACGCCTACTTACCATTGTTAATACCACACATATTTTCTTTCTTTGTGTGTGTTTTTAAATGTCAATCTCACAGCTTAGGATTCACCGGGCGGTGAAGTTTAAGTCCTAGGGAGGGACTTAGTACTAATATCATTTTAAGTTTTGATTTTTTCTTTTTTCATCACATTTGAGTCTTGCATTGTATATAGTTATGCTTTATGAAATCAAAAAAAAATTCGAAGAAAACAAAAAAAAATGAATTATTTTCAAAAATCCAAAAAGATTTTCAATTTGTTTTTAAAGCATTGCTTTTAGTTTGCATCATTTGTACATACTTATATTGGTAAGAGCATATAGGATTGCATTTTGCATAGAGAAAAATGATAGAATTGCCTCTTAGGTAGTAAATTTTTCTTAATGACCAATGCCCTCACTAGAATTACAATGTTGCATAGACCGCTTTTAGCATTTGGAAAATCATTGATTAGAAATTACCACTCGATGGTCTTTGTGAATGTTGAAGTAGATGGTCTTTTAACTCAATTCCTATCTAAGATGGACTTAAATGAATGTTAAAATCTTTCTTATGGGCTTTGCTATACTTGACCATGGGAAAACACAAACATTTGAGCTATGTTCTAACCTATTTTAACAACCCTTTCTTATCTCAAATGGGTACTCTCATCTTTAGAGTAGTGACCAACCCTTGAAAACCCTTAAACCTTTCCTTCAAAACCCTCTAATATTTCGATAGGTGAGGCTTCTTTTAGAAAGTGCACACACGGGCAAAATCCCAAGTGATGGAAGTTGAGTGAAAAAGAGGATATTTACCTAGAGTTAGCCTCTTTTTTAGGTTAACTAGAGTCTTAGAAGGGGAAAATCCTTAGTGGTTTGGGTTTGCTTAAGTCTTGGGAATGGTTCGTGTAAATATATAGAGTCAAGTAAATGTTGCTTAATGTAGATATGATCCTAGGTTGTATGATTAAAAGAAAGAAAAAAAGGGAGAAAAAATGGAGAATTAAAGAAGAAAGAAGTGAAAGCCAAAGACACTAGAGATTAGAACCAAGTTTAAGCTCTAACCTTAGAAACTAAAAGCTTAGAGTCCACCCTTGAAATGAAAAGAAATCAAAGAATCCAAAGTGATTAGAAGATTGGTTCCTAAAATCAAAAGAAAGTTAGTAGTTAAGAAGTAAAATGTCTAAGAATCTCTAGTTATCTACAAAAAGAAAAGAATGAGTGTGTTTTGCTGAATAAAATGCTTAAGGTTTCTAGTTCTAGGATGAGAAAAATATCAAATAAGTGTCTAGAACCCTTAGGCAGCAATGGGTGGGAAAAATTAGAGGAAGTAAATGCATTGTATGCGTAAATTGTTCGGCTATCACCTTGCTCTTACATATTGTCTTGCACTATTTTGTTTGAGAGAAACCACCGTAAAATCGTGTGAACCTCCGGACTTAACTAACATTGTCCCGGTGGTAAAATCAAGTGAGAAAGGTACTGATACCTAATGTAAAAGGTAGGGAATAAGATACACTTAGTTGGTTGGTCGAATTTATGGAGAAATATACGACCAGATGTGATGTTTCGCTAAACCGAAATGAGCTTCAGTGGTCCGTTTTTGCAATCCGGGAAAAATGCTTTGACCAAAATGAAAAGCTACTGAAAAATATTATAATTTATTGATAAAAATAAAGTTTAAAGGCAGGAACCCATACTGTTTTTGATTTGGCCAAGTTTAATCTCTGGAAATCTCGGTTTGGATCGTTTTAGTGAAAATTGAGCTGCTCTTGATTTCGGACCGTTCCAGGGCTGGTATTTCTTCATAATTGACTTCTCCATATGCTAGTTATTGATTAATCTTCAGTTTGACAGCTTGGTTTGCTTGGCGGATGTGGGAACCGAAATTCGCACTGTCGATATTCGTATTCGGAGAAAAGCCAGGAAACCCTAACTTTCCTTGAGGTCCCGACTATCTGCTAAACCAACAACGACATATCAAAAGTACGAAGAAAACAGACAATGAGATAAACATAAAAGGGAATCGAAAGAAAATAGAGTAATAGAGATAATATTTTGAATCTACGTTGAGCGTTACAACAGGTGATAAGCCGTGACCGCGAGAGCTGTCAGCAAGTATCCTAGATCTAACAGCATAAGACTTGTAAACCTAATCGAGACGCAGCTCGCTAGAAAAAAACGAAAATAAACCTAAATCTCTAAGTATGAGTTGTGAAGAAATTTCTCTTTCTCCTTCTTCTCCTTAGCCCCTCTTTTATATGCCTTCATAGGTTAAATCCGTTTCCATATCTTTACGAATTTTCCATATTTATCTTCAGATTTTGACTTTATCGTATTTTCCTTTTTTTTCGCAAAACTCGGGTAGATCATTTACGCAATTGGGCCCGTTCTCGTTCCGAAATCGTAAGTGGAATTTTGTCGCGTTTTGGGTCTTCGTGGGCCGTGTAGCGACAAAGTGATTTTTATGATTTGTTTCGGAGAAATCGTTCTTCGTACGACTACGCGATGATGGTTTTACGAAATGATAAGACCGATCGTATGGTTAAGACAATGTCGGTGTTCGAGTTAACCGTTATCATTTCATACGATCGATACGGAGTTTTTACGAAAAGTACAAGTCTTTACGATTATTGCCGCGAAACTTCAACGGATATTCCAATCGAGACGAAACAAGAAACACTTGAACCAGGATTCGAAGGAGAAGACGATCGGGAAAGTGTGGTCTAGGCGCCCAATGGGTGTCCAGACGGTCGTCTGGGCGCCCATTGGGCGGCTGGACTTGTCGTTGTTCGTATCGCTCTTATTTTTGAAGCAACACGGTTATCCGTCGTTTACACTGACTTCTTGTCGCTCCAGAACTCGTTTACTGAGGTCTCTCGGAGATCTCAAACGTTGATTTCATTATTCTCACGTATAGTTTCCCGCGAGTAACTGGACTTTGCGAAGCGTCCGCCTATAGATTGCTAGATGCAGAGTTTTAATATTTGGTCGAGAGGGGATTGACTAGATGGCAAGAGCCTCGGAATTGATAATCCTTTCACGATTTTCATTTTCGAAGGAGAGACGATGTTTCTGTTACTCTTTTAGGCATCGATTTTGTCATAACCATTTTTGACCCCAACAACTCATATCTCGAGATCTTTGGGAGTTATTCAGAAGTCTTTGGCGTTGATTTCAATGTTACCATTTTTGACCCCAACATTTAGCCCCCCAGCTTGCAAGTTTTGGGAATAATTCTTGCGGGCGAGTGATGTGTGTTTAATCGTAATCTCAGCCAAGAGTGCTTTTCCTCTCTCGAAACTTTCTTCGATCATTTTATTATGGAAAATTCCAATAAGTATTAGAATGTGATAGGATTGGGGATGCGCCTTGTAAAGGATGCCTACGTACCCTTGTAGAAGGGATCAAGCCTTTCGTAGTTCGTTCTGGAGTTAAGGTTCTTACGACCTATTTTCCAATGAGACATTTATGGTTTAGATGTTTGTCGTGTAGTGATTGTCCAGCATATTGTTGTCGATGTCATTTTGTATCAGACCTTTGTCAGCCTCGAGACTAGGCTACATTCTTTTAGATTTGCGAAGTCGTGGATTATCTTCTTTTATGAACGTATGGAGTAGCCATACACGGAGATGAGAGAAACAATGTGAGTTGTCATCTTATTTCTAACGCTCTGCAAATCGTAATACTTGTCGCTGTGTAAAATGAGAATACCTGAAGGCTTGTGTTCGAGGAGTCTCATAGACGCGCAAATATCGACAAAGACACATATTTTGGGATCTCGTATCGATTTGATACTATGCCTAGAGATGTTAAAGACGAGTGTGTTGGGTTTAGTTTGATTTGGTGTGGAGGAAAAATATGAGTTGTCGTCTCGTATTTAGCTCTCTTTCTGGATCGTTCTATGCGTTGCTCGTTCGAGATGTTAAGAAGTTTCGCAAAATTTTTTGAGCGTTTTGGATATGAACGAAGAGACAAGTTTTAGGATCTCATATCGGTTAGATATCATGCCTTAAGACGTTAGAAACCAATGTGATGGGTTAAGGGCAAGACCTAGGTTTACTCTCGGTTATAAGGTGTGTGGTGACTAATTACGGCTTCGTTTCCCGTTGTGATTTTAACCTGATTCCATACCGATTTAAAATCCGCGATATGTTCTCGGCTTATACGCCTTGTATGGTCGGAATTCGAGCATCTCTCAAGAGAAAATTTTTAATTCGCCTGGAAGTGCTGACCAAAATTTCGGATTTCTTTTATAGCGCGCTATTATCCTAGTCGGATGTATGAGAGCTATCTCCATGAGATGGCTTGGTCTGTTAAGGACGTTGGGAGTTTATTGTGATCTGCAACAAACTTATCGGTAGATATTACCTTTTATGAGTCTTCGCGAAGGGTACGTGTTTAAGGAGGTGTTTAGTGCATATGCTGGTTTAGTCTTTCTAGATGGTGTTCTTTTCGAGGAAGGTGTTTTGTCGAAAAACGATTCTTCGGGCATCTGTGACGTCTCGTGATGCCGAAGATTGGTTTTCTTTCATATGCCGCATTTCGTGCTTGAAATGTTTGCGATATTGAAGATGTATGGTGTCCCAAGGGTTCTTTTTTTTTTATCCTTACGGGAGAGAAACGTTTTGGTTTGTTTGCGGTTGTCCACAGCCAAAACAGTTTTTTTGTTTGGATGTTAAATTGTTTGATTTGTTAGCGAGGAATTAAGACCAAGAGCTCGTGTAAATTTGTCCCTGGGAATGAACGACTTCCTTCCCTGTGCTTTGCGAAGAGTCCCCCCCCCCCCCCGAGATTTATTTCGTTTATAGTTAAGGATATTTCGTATTGCTCTAGGAGCTTTGTTATGAGTTTTTCCTTGTATGCCGCGTTTTATGGGTAACACGTTGTGGGCTTAAAGTGAATTGTGGAATGTAATGAACTTGGTCGGTTGTCGACAAGTTTATGTTTTCTGTTAACTGTTTTGTGGTTCCTACTAAGTTTTAATATTAAGAATTTTATCGTATGATTTCCGATTCTTGGTTATACGATAATTATTTGCATAATCGTCACTTGGCGTTTTTAGACAAATCGTGGATTGTCGTTTTGCCGTCAAGTGATAGGATTGAGCAATAGTCGCTCAAATTTTTTGGCTTAGCGTGAAGGATGTGTTATGCTGCATAGCCGTGGACGTTGTTGGTCAAGGATTACACCATGGCACTTTCGTGTTAACATTAAGGTCATGTTAGTTTAGAATTTTCCTAAAAGGGATGCCGAATTCTGGTTCGGACTTTTATTGGAATACGTAATTGACCGAGGGCCGAAGAGCGTTTGTTGAGGTTAACGGTCCAAGTGAGAGATTTCCATGTTCAGATGGCCGATGGCGTTAGAAAATGATTTTCCACTTTAGGTATTAATTATACGATGAATGTTTCGTATAACATTTTCTTTAGTCGTACGAAAATCGTTTTATTTTTTTCTGATGAAGACAAAGCCTAAGAGGCTCAATAAAGAACCCGTGCGGGATGATTGCCTGTTCGACGTAATCGAGGGAAATAAAAGGAAGAAGCCAGAGAGCCGCATGGCTAAAGAATGATTTTTGTAAGATCGTAGTGCGAAAAGATAAAGATAAGTTTTTTCGTTGGGAGACGAGTGATATAACTTTGTTTTTAGCTATACACAAATTGTCCAAAACACTTCTTCGTAAAATATGTTATGTTTGTTTCCGAAAGTTTATTCGCATAACTTGGTGTGGCTAAACAAAGGATGTTTCACGTAAGTTTTATGAAAAGGGAATAACGTAGAAGTAAACAGAGCGTGTTGTCCTCAAATTACTTGTAATGCTCTCGAGCGAGGTCTAGGTTCTACTCTTCCGTGTTTTCGTATCGCAAAGTCGTTTTTCGTGATACCAATCTCATTTTCCCGTAGACTCAAAAGTAATGGATGATCGGTTTTATGAGGCATCGTATTGCCTAAATGATTTTCCGTCTACTGCTGCAAGAGTTTTCTTTGTCGAGAGCATTTTCTTGATACCGAGTCAAAAACAAATTTTGAAGTATGGGAGTATACGAGTATAGTATACGTACCTACTCCCTCCTTTTTTTACGGAAGAAAATGGTTGAGCCGATATTTTGAAAGGCTGTGTACGTTTTTTCTTTTGAAGATTAGGTTCATCGACAATCTAGGTCGGTTTAAGGACGACGCTAGGAATGTGACTTGGTGGGTTTCAGGTTGACGACTAGGAATATGTCGATTTTAAGAAAATTGCTAGGAGCGAGTCGGTTTTAAGAGGACGTTTGCGTCTCTAGTTATTTCTTTCTTTAGGAAGTGAGTTGAGTATGTGTGGCGATCGTTTCTCGATTTTCCGAGAGTTTAGATCGATCGGTTTGCAAGATATGCCTGAACAGTCACGAAACAAAAGATCGAGATAGGAAAAGTCGCCTAAGAATTAGCTCGCTAGACTATCCGCCTAGATTCTAAGTTCCCTAAAGCTTATGGTAATCTTCGAAGTGTTTTTATTTCTCAGCACCTCCCTACGAAAATTCCAAGTTTTATTTCAAAAAATTTCAAGTCAGACATACCTTAGTTTTCTCGAAGATTCGAGTTTGCCTCTTCTCTGTTTTATTTTCTTGTTTCCTCTTCCTCTTTTCGTATTTGTCTACCCCTTACGGATAACAAGAAGATTTATCCATACCTTTCCGATCTGGACTCCATTATCTATATCGTTGGTTTTGAGAAAAATGAATAAGTATCTCGTCGAAAGTCTTTTGGCGTTTACGATTAGGCAAGAGGGACCAGGAGATGCAAAGGGCGATAGGTGAGAATCGTTGGATGTTGAGGCTTTGGTGAGAGGTCACAGGAGATAAGGCAAAAGAGAGAGAACAATGAGACTATGGAGAGATTGATAGGTGAAGTTCACTTTTCAGCTCTCGCTCCATCCCTTTCCTACTTGGAGAGTTGTTTTTTTTTGTTCAATCTTGTTTGACTTTACGAATGTTGTTTCGTAAAATATTTTCAAGCTTAATTCTATGAAGGTTATTCCGTAAAGTGTTGTCGAGTTTAATTCTACAAAAGTTGTTTCGTAAAATGCCGTCGAGATTCAATTTTACGAAAGTTGTTTCATAATACTACCTCGTTTCACTTTGCAAACGTTGTTCCGTAAAATATTGTCGAGTTTAATTTTATGAAAGTCGTTTCATAAATTGTTATAAAGCTTAACCTTATGAAAGTTATTCAGCAAAATGTCATGAGTTTAGTTTTACGAAAGTCGTTCTGTAAACATGTTTTCAACTTTGGCTGTACGAGAGCCATCTTTCGGAAAACTCACATTTTGCGGCTATTCTGGAAATTTAGTTTCTGGGTTTTAGTATCAGAAACTCTGGTTGTGATGAACTTACTTATCGCGACTTATCTTAACCAGAAATTTTCTCGTTTTCGCATGATTGATCCGAGGAAGTTTGGAGTAATTTTTCCGAAGTAAGCTTAGGTGCAATCATCGAGAATTCACTGAAATTGTCGCATAGAATCGAAGACCAAATTTTTACGAAATCTTAGGTTTCAGAAAATGTTTTAACAGTGAGGGATACAATCTACCGTTTTGCTTAGTTTAGTATTCGTCAGCCGTTTTAGGTTTCGAGTAATTCGATAGAGATCAACTTCATTCCTTCGAAAGTTCTTCCGAAGAAATACGACAGTGGGGAATTGGCAACTCGATTTGCCATCCTTCCATTTCTGCGACTAATCTAGATTTTCACTATGATTTTGAGAGGTTGAATCGAGTTTTATTTTTCCGTAAAGTTTTCAAAAAACTTCTTTTAGTCGAACCCTTACGCGCTGAGATTTCTCCAACTCGGTAATGAGTACAAGGTTTGATAGATTTTATCGTTGCCTTTACTATGTAGACTGAGAAATCGTGAGCTCGATTCGATGCTCTTCCTGTGGCGAAATGTCGCGACTATATTTTTGATTTTGTTGAGCAATACGGCATTTTCGCAAGTGTTGGCCACAAGTGCAGTGAATGGACTTTTCCGAGCCTTTTCGAGGAGTTTGTCGATCTCTGGCGCGGCACTGGTCGCGTGATGGATCTGCAACATTACCGCTTTCACCTCTGCCGCTGTTTTTGCGATGTTGTCGTGGAGATCGCGAATCTCGTCAAGATCATCGCAGGTCTTTTTTGAGATGGTTGGTGTGTCCTACGAATGGCTCTAGCATGCTCCTCGACTTATTTCTCTTGCTCCACCCTGAAGATATTTTCCTCTTCTTCTGTCATGGGTTCACTGAGCTGAGAATCCTTTCGTGTTGTGCGACCCTTAACCCTTCTTGGGTGTACGTCAGCGTCTTCATCCGTGGAATCGGAGCGATCGTTGAAGACTAGGTCAATTCCCTCGACTTCGTTATCCTCCGTTTCCTTTTCGAGATTTGGGAGATCTTTCGCGTTTTTCCGAGGCACGACAAGGGTGATTACATCGGGGTTTTGTCCAGGTTGAATTTCATGCGCGTTCCGGAGTAAGTCACGCGAAGTAGTGAAGTCGAGTCTTTTTCTACAGAGTCTGGTAGCTCCACGCAGAAGAATATTTCTAGTCCTCGCGGTTAGGATTTAACCTTTTTAGTGAGAGAGCTAGTCAGTTTATCTTGTTCAACCGACGTCTGTTCGAGAGTCGAGAACATCTTTTTGATCTTCTAGAATGCCGCTGTGTTTGCGTCAGCGTCGATTGCGGTGTTCGTCACCGGAGTGTTTTCAGTGTCGTTATTGGCGTTGTTTCCGTCACGAGCAAGTTGGTTGTTATGGTCGTCTGTAATCATGTTCGATCTAGCATTTTGCGGCTGCGAGTTAGATTGATTCGTACCCTGAGCAAATAGACACCCTCCTTCTAGCGCCAAACTGTGGGAACCGAAATTCGCACTATCGATATTCGTATTCGGAGAAAAGCCAAGAAACTTTAACTTTCCTTGAGGTCCCGAATATCTGCTAAACCAACAACGACAGATCAAAAGTACGAAGAAAATAGACGACGAGATAAACGTAAACGAGAATCGAAAAGAAAATAGAGTAATAGAGATCTTATTTCGAATCTGAGTTGACCGTTACAACAGGTGATAAGCCGTGGCCACGAGGGTTGTCGGCGAGTATCCTAGATCTAACAACGTAAGACTTGTAAACCTAATCGAGACGTTGCTCGCTAGCAAAAAACGAAAATAAACCTAAAGCACTAAGTATGAGTTGTGAAGAAATTTCTCTTTCTCCTTCTTCTCCTTAGCCCCTCTTTTATATGCCTTCGTAGGTTAAATCTGTTTCCTTTTCTGCTCTAGATTTGTGCATATCCTCCCGCAGAAATATTCCATTTTTTCGGGAAATTCCATATCTTTACGAATTTTTCATATTTATCTTCAGATTTTGACTTTATCGTATTTTTCTTTTATCTTTTGCGAAACTCGGGTAGGTCGTTGATGCAATTGGGCCCGTTCTCGTTCTGAAGTCGTACGTGGACTTTTGTCGTGTTTTGGGTCTTCGTGGGCCGTTTAGCGACAAAGTGATTTTTACGATTTCTTTCGGAGAAATCGTTCTTCGTACGACTACGCGGCGACTGTTTTATAAAATGATGAGACCGATCATATGGTTAAGACAATGTCGGTGTTCGAGTTAACCGTTATCATTTCATACGATCGATACGAAGTTTTTACGAAAATTACAAGTCTTTACGATTATTGCCGCGAAACTTCAATGGAGATTCCAATCGAGAGGAAACAAGAAACGCCTGAATCGGGATTCGAAGGAGAAGACGATCGGGAAATCATGGTCTAGGCACCCATTGGGCGGCTAGACTTGTCGTTGTTTGTATCGCTTGTGTTTTCGAAGCGACGCGATTATCCGTCATTTACGGTGACTTCTTATCACTCCGGAACTCGTTTATTGAGGTCTCTCGGAGGTCTCAGACGTTAAATTCGTTATTCTTGCGTTTAGTTTCAAGCGAGTGACAGGACTTTTTGAAGTGGTCGTTTATGGATTTCTCGATGCGGAGCTTCGACATTTGGTCGAGAGGGGATTAACTAGATGGCAAGAGCCTCAAAATTCATAATGCTTTCGCGATTTTCATTTTCGAAGGAGAGAGGATGTTTCCGTTACACTTTTAGGCATCCATTTCTTCGTTCCTGTTTTTGACCCCAACAACTCATATCTCGAGATCTTTGGGAGTTTTTCGAAAGTCATGGACGTTGATTTTGATGTTACCATTTTTGACCCCAACAGTGGAGATCGATTTCTTCGGTTTTTGACCAATTTGGTGCTCCATTACGAAATGCTTGCGCCTCCAAATTTTTTTTATGAAATTTCCAAGTTTTCCAGCAATCTTCAGTGGCAAGACTTGGTTTCGAGTAAGCCGAATTCGTCGGTTTTGTATCTCCATTGAGCCAAAGTCATATGATGACCACGCGTGACATTTGGTTTGGCTTAGATTGCTCTCCGAGATTCTCTGGTCGTGGTCTTGGTCCTTTTGATAGCATTTTTTAGCCTTTGAAAGTTGTTGAAGAATGGCTCTGCCTTGTTAAAAAAAAAATTAGCTTCAAAATACTTCTTATCCTGGTCACAATTAAGCTTAGCTTTGATTAAAAACGATGCTCCTTCTCAAAGTTCCTTTGTTGGCCAATTTTTTGCAATTTCGTCTTCATAGCCTCGCCCTTGAGTCTTTAAGGTTCATTCAAGCGCAAAAAATCCTCTTAAAAACATATATAAAGTAATATAAATTTTTTTGTTAATTCCTTACTTGGCGGGAATGGTTTGGCTTGGTTACAAAAATTGACTCGGTTTGAGAATCCTTATGGCTCTAAGTGTGCTTGCATACAGAATGTTCCAGCCTTGAAGAACATCCTAAATTTGATGCATTTGATATTATTTGTTCGCTAATCCTTGAAGATTTTGAGTTTAGTATTGATCCGACCAAGAAAATGCGAAAATGATATGTTTGGATGGTTTTTCTCGGCCAATGGCATGTCCGGAAAGGGTATTGGTGGCCGGGTGGGGAAAATGGATGGTCAGATGGGGAAAATGGTTGGGGAAAAATCTGACCAGTTGGTGGAGTATGTAGGACCGGTCTTTGACTTGTAGATTGTCGGGCCCAGTGGTAAGGTTGGGGAACCACGAACGGATGAGGCACATGAGAGTTGCGACCGGTCGGGGTGAAGAAATGAGGAGGCGGCTGGTGCTGGTGTTCACGTGGACCGGTGCTGGAGGAGAATGAGGCATGGGGCATGTTGGAGCTGGCACCGGTCGGGCCTATTCTTTTGGCATAAACCGGTCATCAAGCTCTAAGGGCCGGTGGACAATCTAAACGGTCCGAACATGTTCGGTTTGAATTTTTCTCCAATTTTCTTCGATCCAGAATGTATTCCTACGAAAAAAAAGTACAAAAATGTTTAAAAGCATTTATCAAAAATTTATGACACCAAAATTAACCAACATTAATTCTATGATCTTATTCTAAAAAATCAAAACTAGAACAAAAAAAATTAAAGGGATAAAATATGAGTTGCCTTCCATAAAGTGTTTGTTTAAAGTCTTTAGCTTACCCTTGGGCATTTTTATATGATGAGGATGCTCAGATATGAGACTTATGACTTTCTTTCCTCGTATTTCCAATGAATCAACTTAGATCTTCAATGGTTTCCTGAGCTTTCTTCTCCGGTTCATTCAAATGGAGTAGAGATGAGAACCTGAAATCGTCTTGGATGGAAGTGTGAAGGTTTTGCTCATCTTAGATGACTTCATGTTGATATTTTTGAATTTCTTAGTCCATTTATACCATTCTTCAGCAGCTCCTACTGCTTCCAAGATTTTTTCTTGAGTTCTGAAAATTTCTTCGCGTTTAAGAGCAAAACAAGCTTTTCTTCTCGGTTTTGTAGCTTGGATCCTTAGGGTCCTCATCCAAAGAATGTAATACACCATATTAGGATTCTAACTTGGTTTCCCAACCCTATAATCATGTGGCTAATTCCTTTCCTTACTGGTCGTGAGGTATATCTCTAAAGCGTGTGAGTTTTAAAAGGCCTTCTCTACACGTTTTTCTTCATATTCTTCAAGGAAAAACGAATGAGCCATCAAGCTTAGATCCTATAGATTGAAATAAATGAGATTCATGGTCTACCTCTTCCATGATCAGGTTGTGAAGTGCTGGAAATCTCCCCATATGAGTGCTTATTTCATCGGTTTGTTGCAAATTAACCGTCTTTGCCTTCTAGCTCCATGTTCTTCATAAGAAGATCATTGTGGATCCTTTTGACTTTGAAATCAAAGTCCACAATATCTTAAGGATCAGTCCTTGCAAGCTCTCGTCATGCTCCACTTAGTACATAAAACGTCTTCCGGTTGATGCCACATTCCAAGTTTTTTTGGTTTCTTCGGTGTGTAGATCTTCTTAGGAATGGACAGAAGCTATTTCATTGATAGCCTCTCATGCTAAAATTAGAAAGTCTACAATGGTATTAAATGGTCTGGAGTTTATCTTAAAGCTCTCCAAAATTCTCCTTTAGGTCGAACTTCATGTTGTCAAGCTTTGTTTCGAACTTTTTCTGCACTTCTCTTCGATGTTTGATGAATTGTTCCATCAAGAATTCAAGTTAGCACTTGAAACGCTCAATTGGCATGTGATAATGAACATGAGAAGGGGTAGGACGTTGCTGGCCAGAGGTAGATTGGTGATTTGATGTTGATCTTTAGGTGATAGAAATTACCGAAATCTTCAATTTTCCAATGCTCCGATGATCTCTTTGAGGTACTACTCGTCTTTGCTGGACTTTGTGATTATTTCCATCAATGTTTGAGTCTTGAAAACACTCTCCAATGGTTGATCTAAGGCTGGTACCTTTGCCTTGGATCAATGGTCCATGGATGTGAAATCTCGACTCTTCAGTGTCTCTCCATGGTCAATCTATTTTGAGATGAGGTTCGGCTCCTGTTGGATTTGAATCTTTGTGATGTTTAAGGTGCTGAAGCTATTAAAGGATGTCACCATATAGAGGTTTATCGTATTTTCTCTTTGGTTTTCCTGAAAAGTCAAAGAGAAAAAGTTAGTAATATCAGGAAAAAAAGAAAATCCTAATATAAAAGAAAATTGGAGAAAGGAAAATCTTACCCTAAATTAAAAGATAAACACTAAGTGGTACCAAATTTATAATAATTTTAACCTAAATTTAAGTTTCAAATTCCTAAAGAAGTTAGAAAAATAAAAGTGTAAATTTCTAATGTTAGTAGAAAACCCGAAATCCTAATTATAGAAAAGCCGAGTTTTACGAACAAGAAAAAGGAAGAAAAATTTTCATATTCTAAATCCTAGATCTAAATCCTAAGGCAAAGACTACTAGTCCCCATCAACGTCGCCAAAAACTTGATGTGGGGTTAGTTTTTACCTCAGTTAAAACTTAGCTGCAAGTGTACAATATTCGCATTAATACTTAGGGATCGAATCCATAGGCACTAGGTTTCACCCTTAGGATCAATTGACTTTCGGATCAAGCTAACAATGAAATAGGAAGGGTGGTTAGGATTTTTATTTGGTTTTTGTTATGATTTAATGATGCAAAACAAATTTCTATTCTATATCCCAATTTACAAATGATAGATCAATGAAAAGATATGCATCAAACATCAGAAAGTTAAAGTAAACAAGTAGGAGTTAAAAACGACTAGGAACATAATGTTTTGGTCTCAAACACAACCACTAAGGTAAATCCTCTCCTTTTTCTAGGTTTGAGATTCTATGCTTACTATTAAAAGGATCCAGACTTTCGAATGGCCTTAAAATAATAAACATGCATTAAAACGATCAAGATTGATTGTTCACGATTCTAAGTCAATCCACTTTCGTTGCCTACCTAGAAAGGCTCACCAAATACTAGTTCCAGCAGTAAGTCAAACTATTGGAATGGACACCACTATAGATTTATTCCCTTACCAGCTT
This sequence comes from Anastatica hierochuntica, assembly GCA_900406275.1. Classification (NCBI taxonomy): domain Eukaryota; kingdom Viridiplantae; phylum Streptophyta; class Magnoliopsida; order Brassicales; family Brassicaceae; genus Anastatica; species Anastatica hierochuntica. The sequence continues at coordinate 3,763 of OVAN01007065.1, read as the reverse complement.
TCGTAGAAGAATAACATTAACTAATGAGTAAAGGTGATAATGTTATTGATAAAACCTAATCGACTAGTAATCCTATTTAAGTAAACTCATTGACTCCTTGTAATCTACTGTCTAACATACAAACTAATAGATTAAAAACATGTAAACACGAAATTAATCATGGCAGCAAGCATTCATATCAAATCAAAGAAGAGAGGAGAAGATAAAACCAAGTTCATGGAAGAATGGAAGAATGGAAGATGGATTGAAGATGATGATTGATCTTTGGAGGCTACAAAGGGCATGACCCCAAAGGGTGTCATCTCTTCCTCCTAAGAGTGTTATTCAACCCTTATCTGAGCCAACTCTCTGTGAAATTAGATGGCTAAAAAAATCTATTTATAGTGTTCTAACTTTCTAGGTCAATTAGGTAAAAAATCGGGCCTTAAGGCCTCATAATGTTTGAGCTTCGTCCCAAGGGTCTTGAGTTGAGTTCTTGGGCATTAAAAGACTTGGAATGGATCCACTTTAGTCTGTATAATATTTGGTTCGAAACCCAAATGATCTTCCTTTTGTTTTGGTCGCACCTTCATCTGCGAGACAGCTGGACCACTCTTCATTAAAAGTGGTATAACTCTTTTTCAACTACTCCAAATGAGATGAAACCACTTGGAGATGAAAGCTCGTTCAATTCTATAGCGCCTTCCCTAATTTCACCAAAATCAATTGACAGCAAGGCCTTCTGCTTGGATGATACTTCTGATGCTCGGAAACTGTCTAGAAACTGGCTTTTGATCCAATTAGCTCCATAAAGCTCCAAAAATGCATTATTTGACCTGAAATAACTTAAAAACTAAAAATACAAGAAAAAACCTCTAATTGCATAAAGTTGTGTAAAAACATTAAGAAAACCTATCAAAATCCATAGGAAAAACGGTAAAATATTGATATTATCAGCGCACAACACTTCAAAAACAATCTTTGCTCATTTGTGCAGATTCAGAACTTACTCTTATTCAAATGCCTCAACTTACTCTTCAGGTCCATTAGTTTCTTGGAGAAATGATATAGTGTTTTTCTAGAAATAAATAAAGGATATGTTCGTCGCCAAGCAACATCAAGAGTATAATGAAACTCATCCAAGGAGGCAAGAACATTGGGGAACTTAAAAGGCCACTAGCTAGAACTTATCTCCGCAAATAGATTGACAATGCATCGCGCATGATCAAACGCACCACTCGGTTCAAAATTAGCAAAGCAATCTTGAAAAAAGGTCAGTCATTCATCATTAATCAGAGCTTTATCACGATTTTTGTTAATCGGATCCGCTTCTCTGTGATTCCACCATGTGAAATTTGGCCCATGATAGCTTAAATCCAAAAGAAGACACTATGACACGATTGGAAGTCATGAATCCTCGTAGTGGGAGAGACAATTCCCGAGTGCTTTTCAAGTGTTAGAATTTCATTAAAGTCACACAAGACTATCCAAGATTTACCCCATATTATGGGAGATGTTGAATGAACTCACAAGTCATCCTATAACATTTTCCGATCAGCCTTAAAATTTGAAGCATAGATAAATGAGTAAAAGAACTCTCCACCCTGAATTGGCAAGATGGAGCAAGTAATAATTCACGAATATTTAAAAACCAGAGTAACTCGAATTACATCTTTCCACACCACCCAAATATGACTTAACCAACTATGTTTGTAGTTTCATATTAAGGATCAACCAGACATACATGAAGCACAAACACTTTCTGATCTCTCTTCCTTAACTCGAGCTTCCAATAGAAACCGAATGCACACTTGAAGTCGAAAGCAACTATTTGAAAGCATTGAGTTTTCGGATCCTATTGAACCTGTGCATATTTGACGAGAAAAGACATTAATGTTTTCATTGAGAGCCTCTCCTAAAATTCTGATTAGAGGCAAGCTCTTTAGTAGATATGGTAGAAGACTTCTCAAGAAAAAGGTTGACACCCTTCAACAGTCTTGGCAACACCAGACGAAGTGGTTTCTCATCCACTTTTTTAACGAGATTGACCTGCTGATTTTGAGCAGACAAATCTTTTTCGCCAATAGAAGTTGAATCAATAAGTTCACCCTCCTTTGTTTCCTCAAGAATCGAGTCATGGACCTATACTACTTACCTATCATCATTCATATCTTGCAACAATGGTAATCTCGATGGTCAAACAACTAAAATTGTTGTTCCTCCTTTAACAAACTTAGAATTTGTTTGAGAAACCTTGGACAACACCTATGCGTCCAACTTTTCAGAATGATCATTTTTCACCTCTTCGACTAACTGGAATAATTCATTCTCTGAAACCTTGGAGTTACTTGCCAGCGAAGCAACCAAAACTTGCTCATAAGAGATCTTCTCTTATCTTCTTTGCTCATCACCATCAGTAACTATGGCGATAATTGGAGATTCTGGATTACCAGTGTTCTTCTCATTTTGCATTTTTGTTCTTTTCTATTTCCTTTGGTTCCCAAATTTGCATTTTTAGAATTTTTAGTAGTAAGACATTTGGAACAAGAGCCTTAGTTTGATTGTTTGAATTCACTAGACAAGTTGTGTCTTTTGCCCCCACTTATTACAACTTAAGCATCGTGGTGGTAACCAAGGGTATGAAACGTCAATATTTGTTTTGAAATCTTTCTTATTACCAAAACAGATCTTAGTTGGCAATTTTTGTGTAAGATTTGTCTCAATGAACACCTTGGGCTTATCAAAACACGAACACTCTAAAGTAATGGGATGGATCTTCTCCAGATTTCCCACAACACTTGCAATGAGACCCAATCCTTTGTCAGAAAAAAGAACTTCATGGATATTTTTGAAATGAAACCCAATCCATAGCGAGATCGACTTCAACGCAGGTTGCGTGTTCATTACTACAGGGCTCCATTATGATATCACCATAGGCACATTGGTGATACTACAAATGCCTATGTGCAGAATCTTGTTTCGAATGACTGGGTCAACCACGCAGAATTTCGTGGTCATAGGGTTCACAACATGAACATCAAGCCGTTGTGCATTACCACCGTAATTCCAAAATTTGTTTACACATGTACTTTCACGACATGAGGAGCCACGTCGAGGAAAAGTCCGATTAGAAAAAAAAAATTTCAGAGATTGTTTTAGTCTTCTAGGACATTGCCAGGAATATCGGTAGCCATTCCACCATATGAATTTGAAAGTGTTAGATTATGTTTCTAAAGACTCTTTGTTGAAGAACATGCAATTGATGCCCATGTAGGGCAGTTGATTTGAGGGGTCGGAACAGTTTGAGGAGCAGAAGAATAATCGGAGTCGTTATTCCACTTTCCGGAGCCGTCATGGGACAGTCGGAGTTCAGATTGGGCTGCGGGGATATCACCTTTGAAGTCACTTTGGGAAAGTTGTTAGGGCCTTTTTTCGCATCTCAGTTTTATTATTTAGTATATAACATAATATCGTAATTATCATTTACAGGATTATTACCTCTGTACAAATACGTAAAAACTAATAATGTTATTTTTTTGACACAAAAAGGATCTTCCATTACTCAAAAAACTTGAAGTGGTGCAGCAACCCACACCGGAATAGAACATCCCACAAAAGAGAAAAGAGAAGACTGCAGTCTAGCTATCCTAGCTAACAGATCTGCTTTAGAATTCGACTCCCATGGTACATAGATAAGCTTGAAAGATGGAAGTGAGCACTTCACTCGCTCAAACTCTTGAAGCTCTGTCGCAAAGGCTGGCCAGTCTTCAGGCTTCGCAACCAT
>OVAN01007064.1:0-20244 GCA_900406275.1 Anastatica hierochuntica | reverse complement strand
GGGGGCCAGAGGCCAACGGCGGAGCCTATCACCACTTCACACGGAGCTGGAAGCTTTGCTATGGGCGATGTCCGAACTTCGTAACCGCCGATTTCTTTCTTGTGATTTCCAGACAGATCTCAGTGGTGAATTCGCAGATTTTTCTGTGTCTTATATCCCGCGGTCGGAGAACTCGCAAGCTGACAACCTGGCTCGACGGTCCCGCACTTGTTCCCATGTTTTTAGCTTTGTCGATACTATGCCACCTGTTTGGCTACCCATGTCTGTAATTTCTTGATTAATGTGTGGTTGACAAAAAAAAAAACTGTCAATTAATTCCATTTTAATAATAAGGATTATTTTCTTTAAAAGTGGATGTGACTCGATTTCGGCTGGGTTTTAAAGTGTGTGCACAGCCCACCTCTTGAAAAATGATAACCAATCTGGTAATTTTTAGTGGAGGTATAGTGATCATTTTAGATTTGATATTTGCCAGTGTATACACCATAAACTACTACTAGTATTAAATTTCTTTATTTGCCTAGTTAATGGTATAATGCAATTCAAGAAACAATATATTATAAGGTGAATTTGAGGTTTAACAAAAAGAAAACTATTAATTAAGTTTTTGGTTTCACAAAAAAAATTAATAGAATAAAGAGGTATAATTATATTTTTAGGTTTTTTGTCTTAACAAAAAAATAAAAAAAAAATGGGGTGAAAAGGTAATTATTAAAGGTTAAAAATTTAAATATTAAAAATAGGTGCTAGATACTTGATTATTTGTTTTTTTTTTTGTTAGTTGATGTAGTTTTCCTATATTATAACATGAATATCAAATTTATTAACAACGTGACATTTAAGAATTCATTTTTATTATTTATCTTTAACAATAGTTCAATAACATCCATTTTTATTATTTATCTTTAAATTTTAAAATTCAAGAAATTTTGTACAAATCAAATTTATTAACTTGCATCTTTTTGTTCAAAGAATTTTTTTTATTTTTTAATCTGGAAGGTTAAAGATAATTAATCAAATTATAAAATTATTGTACATGTACTACACTTATTATTTGTTACCATTCTCTCGTACCACATATTTTGCGCAAACCGCAATTATCCCGTCATATGCATTTCTCTCGTACAAACCGCATTTAAATCGCACCGCATAATATTATATCATACAAAAATAATAATATTATATCGATGAGAACACTTAATGAGTCTATTCTCTCAACGATGCATACAAAAAATAAATAAAAATTCTCACATTAAAAATAACATTATTATATTGATGAGAACACTAGATGTGTACTCACCAATACGGGTACTCTAAGAAAAACTATTCTCTCGAGTAGTATTTTGTTCTTCCGATTATTATAGAGACTTCTTTTCGATTTTCTCTTTCGATCTCTAGAAGATCGGACTTCGTTGTACAGTATCTTACTAAATAATTTTTCGATGTAGATCAGAATTTCGCTCCTCCTTACAGAACAATTTCGTGGAACAAGGCTAGTTCTTTCAATCATATAAACTTCTCTAGCGAAGGTGTAAGGGCATCTTTGCTCTATCTTCATGCCTTCTTTATTTCATATAAGTCTCTGAAAGGTTAATGAAGAATCTTGATGATTTAATATCTTTGTTGATTCAGCAATGATGTAGAGAAAATGGCACAGAATCGTTCAAGATGAAAATTTGTTATGGTAATGTTTTAAATCGGTGCTAAAAGTCGAATCGGCGGTCTTCGGCGACGAGCCCAAATTAGATTGATTAATTACATTTGTACATGTTCATGAGTCGTATTCTTTAGAAATTATGGTAATGAATGGGAACTCAACAGCGGTGCGGTTTTTAGAATTTTATTGAAATAACGCACCACTTACACCAATCAAGATACTTTGCTGTTTATAATTATTTTTCCCAAAAAAGTGAAATACGCAAGCGTTATTCAAAGCTTTGAAAATAGTCATATCTTAACAAGCTCCTCACAAGTAGCGTTTCAGTTAAAAAAGGCATCCACTAGTATTAAATAAGTATATTTTATTTTTTAGTTTATTTCTCCTATGTATTTAAATGCCGTAAATTATATATATTAAAAAATCTTGTTATACTCTTTTTTCTTCTTGTAAAATATCACAATCTTTTTAAAAATGAGTTAAGTTTTCTTTAAAATTTCAATCGCTAATAATTTCATAATTTTATTAAATTATATACAATATAATCATACTCAATAAATTGATTATTATAATAGAATAATAAACTTTATAATAAATATTAAAGTTTTAAATTTAATTGTGTAATATATCTATAATATATATTTTCTTTCTTTATTACAATTTAGAGACTGCGTACTATTTTTTTTGTTACCAGTCAAAAATAAGATAATTTCTATTAGTATAACACTTATGAGGTATCTAACCGAGTCGTAACTGATAATTCAAAATTATATATAATATCAAGTTCAGTTCGAGTATCGAAAACATTATAATTTAGGAACCGTTCGAGATTCTTCCATTTCACTAGAGCTAGGTGAGATGGAAGAAGCTGAGGTAGCCGATAGAGATTTATACTCTATCAAACTTAATTTTCCTGTTATTTAATGTTATACTTGAGTTACAATTTTTTTTAATTTTTGATTAAAAGTTTTACGAATTTTTTAGTAAAACAAAATAAACCATTTTATTTCGTTTAGTTACATTAATTGTATAAATATATTTGTTTATACATTATGTCTGATCCGCACTGCTATTTTTCACCAATCAAACATTATTCTGTACCGTTTTTTCTGCAGAAACCACATTTATCCTGCATTCCGCACGTACCGCAGTTAAACCGCACCGTAGTTTAAATCCGCTTTTCTCGCACTCTCAATAACTGCAGTCACCATTCGGATCCTGTATGTCATTCTTTTTTTTTTTTAACTTTTCCATTGTATTCTTTTTAAATCAGGTCTATTGGGATTGTTGACCTTTGTATCTATCTTTTCCTGTTTCCACCTAAACAATGTGTTTTTTTTTGTTGAATCACCTAAACAATGTTATTGAAAACATATATATAATTTACCAGTTTTAATATCGTATTTCAAGTATATAATGGTGTGATTGTTTCACCCATGCATACTTTTTGTTTACATTGAGGAAACAAATTTCATTATTTCAAGTATATTAGTATCAACGGATACATCCAAAATCACTTTTTAGTAATGGTGTCTTTTCGTTCTCTATTGCTGTCGGAATATTTGTCCTATTATAGGAAAATATATTTACAATATTATGCTTATATGGATTTATTCGACATATAATTTAAAAGTGTGATGAACCTGTTTTACAGTGTCATTAAAAACGATTAAAGATAATTTGAATACATGATATAATTTAAGAAGATGTAGTTGTTGAATAGTTCCTTTAATTTTAACGTTTGATAACCAAAATTTATATTATTTCACTGCCATTCAATTATGCTTAATCATTGTCGATATTTTAAATGATAAAGATATCTCTTTTCACAAATAGAGATTAATTTGAATTTTGATTCTGAGTCCTTTGTTATTAGAAAGTTTGAATAAAATAATTTTTGTAATCAAGAAATTTCGTATCCATTCTGGTTTCGTGTTTTTCAGATATTTATTTTATAATAATCATATTCCCACTAAAAAGATGAATATTTGTATTAAGCATTTTTTATATTTGTATTAGTTATAATTACAAATTAGATATCCACACTTGTGCGGTAAAATTACGAAATATATATTTAGATGTAAATTATTGTATATGTTTTATTAAAAAAATATGCATCTATTATTTTAGAAATTATTTTTGCTATTATATTTATATGCTATAAATTATTTTTTGGATATTGCCAAATTTATCAAGTGCAAAAAAATAATTCACTTATGATAACTTGTCACCGTTTTTATTTATCATCTTTTATCATTTTATCTTATTATATAAAGTTGAACGCGTTCAACGTGAACGCGACACATCATAAGCAAATTGTAACTCACCGGATTTCGACATATGTCAATGTTTAATTTAGATCGTGACATGTGTCAATATAGAAATAGAAATTAATATAAACTTTTCTTTATTGATTATTTACTTCTTAAATGATATAATTTGAAAAGAAAAACTAGCTTATTAAAAATTAAGTAAAAAGAAACTGTATAATCTTAAAAGAAAAGTTATAAAATACACATAAATTCTATAATGTATAGCACTGCAAAATATAATCTAATACATGTTTTTCATAATAGTTTTTATATAATATAGAAAGTTGACTTTAAGTTTTAATTTTTGTACATCTTAATTTTTACATTCGAATCATTATAAAAGAATTATCAAACATGTAAGAATAATTAAGGTTTGGAATATAAGTTTTTTAAAACGGTTGATGTTTATTCAAATTATTTTTACGTAATATGAAATATATAATTTATTTAAAGACACTCTCTTCATCTAAAAATATTGTTATTTATGATTTTACAGTAATCTAAGACAATCTAAGAAATTTTTATTTGTGGTAAATATACAATAAATGAAAAACTAAATGTAGATTTTAATCTATAATTTATTTACACGAGCCAGCGAATGATTTAAAAAAGATTTAATCTAAACGTACAAATTATAATTATGTATGTTATTAATTTTAGACACTAAATCTTTTATTTTTACTCGCGTATCACGCGAGTACTTATCTAGTTTATGCTAAATTACATGATTATTTTTATATTTTTGTTAATTTAGAGGTTATGAACTTATTCATGTATATTTCTTCGAACTAAAAACAACATAATGTAACATAGAAAATTGTAAACTCGACTTAAACTTCTCACCGTGAAAAAGGTTTATGACATAATCTCTTAACTTTATTCAACCACCAAAGGTTTCAATATATACAAGCTCACGTTCCTTTCTATACACTCCAAGATAAGGTAAGTTTACTTTTCTATATGTACAATAATATTCTAAGCTCTTTAGTAACTTCTTCCTCAAGACATTCAATTCTTCCTTCCAATACTTCTCCTCAAGTTGGCGCATGAAGATCACAAATGCCCAACTTGCGACACAAATATTGAAATTGTTGAACACCCAACCCTTTAGTAAAGATGTCTGCAAGCTGCTCTGTCGTATGTATCTTCAGTGTCTTAAGTGAACCATTCGTAACTTCATCCCGAACATAATGACAATCATTCTCAACGTACTTTGTACGCTCATGGAAAACCGGATTTCTTGATATATGTAGAGCCGCTTGATTGTCACAATACAATGAGATCAGTCCATCATGTGTGACCTCGAAAAACTCTAACAACTCACGATTCCATTTCAATTCCGATATCGTATCCGCCATCGCCCTATATTCGGCTTCCGGCGAAGATCGCGAAACAACTTTTTGTTTCTTAGTTTTCCATGCTATTGGAGAGTCACCGAGCATAACAGCAAAACCAGTTAGTGACTTCCGTGTCATCTCACACGCAGCCCAATCTGCATCGCAATACGCTGAGATATGTAAGTTACTATCCGATGATAGTAAGATCCCTTGGCCCAGACAGCTTTTCAGGTATCGTACTACTCTTAGTGCACCAATCCAATGCTTTTGTTGAGGCTTATGCATGAACTGTGCTAAGACATGGACAATGTATGATAACTCCGGACGTGTAATCGTTAAATAAACCAATTGGCCTACTAACCTTCGATAACCACATGGATCTTCGTGTAAATCCTCACCATCACCTGTGAGTTTATGATGTTGCTCTACGGGTGTAGTTATTGGTCTCCCTCCTAACATTCCACATTCAGCCAATATGTCACACACATACTTTCTTTGTGACAAGTAAATCCCTTGTGAAGACCGAGCGACCTCTATGCCGAGAAAGTACTTCAAGTATCCCAAATCTTTCATCTTAAAACACAACCCTAAATAGTGTTTGAAACGCTTAACGACATCACTATCATTACCACCAATCACTAAATCGTTGACATAGACAATGACATAGAGTTGCATACTCTCACGTTGCAAGCGAAACACGGAGTAATCCTTTATGTTCTGAACAAAACCGTAGCCTTTAAGTGCTCCTATAAGCTTTGAAAACCAGCATCTCGGAGATTGTTTCAAACGATAAATCGATTTACGGAGTTTAAACACCTTGTTTCCACTTCCACTTCTAAAACCCGACGGTAATTTCATATACACTTCTTCCTCCAAATCCCCGTGAAGAAACACATTTTGTACATCCATTTGATGCACTTCCCAGTGCTTGGCCGCGACAACTTTCAAGAATGTTCGAACCGTAGTCATTTTAACAACCGGTGCAAAGGTCTCATCATAATCAATACCCTCTTTTTGTCGATTTCCAAGAGCCACTAATCTAGCTTTGTATCGTTCGATTGTCCCATCCGAGTTAAACTTGATCGTGAATACCCAACGAAAACCAATAGCTTTCTTTCTGTGAGGTAAATCCGTAATGTCCCATGTTCGGTTGATCTCAAGTGCATCAATTTCTCCCGTGACCGCTTGTCGCCATCGTTCATCTTGAATTGCCTCTTGGTAAGTACGAGGCTCTACATGTGCCATGATGGTGGCCAGAAAAGTTGTGTGTGCAGCAGAAAAACGATCACAGTTAACGTAATTCGCTATTGGATAGGAGATCATACCTGATGAAGATGATGTTGGGTGAGGCAATGAACGTGACGGGTCTAAAGTCTTTGTTGTATAGAGGAGATAATCATTCAACCTTGCTGGTTTGACCTTCTCACGACGTCCCCTACCCAATTCATTTTCTTCAGATGGTACATGTTCTTGGTGTGGACTCACCACCACTGAGTCCTCTGTTCCTCTCGATGGTGACATTTCAATCAAATTATTGGGCATATCAGCTACATGGCCATCATGATTTTCCTCCAAAGGCATCACCGCATTATCATCATCAAGTAACACTTGTTGCCTCTCAATAGATTCGAGCCTTTCATCACTCGTACCGGTAGCTACATGGAACGGGAACACCGTCTCATGGAAAATCACATCACGCGAGACAAAAAATTCTTGTGTTTCTAAATCATACAACTACCACCCTTTCTTTCCGAATGGATATCCCGTAAAAACACACTTTCGGCTCTGATATGCGAACTTGTCTTTGTCTCTATTGTTCTTATGTGAGTAACATAAGCATCCAAGTACCCTCAAGCTATCAGACGATGGTGGTGTCCCAAATAACATCTCGTAGGGCGTTTTACCTTTCAAGAGCGGTGTTGGTGTCCGGTTGATCAAATNCCCCCCCCCCCCCCCCCAAATTTGATCGGAAACTTTGTTTGAAACATCAAAGCACGAGCAACATTTAATATATATATATGTTTCCTCTCCACTCTTCCATTCTGTTGGGGAGTCCCGACACACGAAGTTTGGTGCAATATTCTTTCCTGCGAAAAATATGACTTGAGACACAAAAATTCTGTTCCGTTGTCACTCCGCACCGTCTTAATTCTTTTCCCAAATTGTCGATCAGCCATAGCCATAAAATTTTGCAAGATTGTGGCTACTTCTCCTTTTTCACTCATCAAAAATATCCAAACTACTCTCGAATAGTCATCAACTATCGTAAGAAAATACGATGCTCCTGACGAAGACGGTGTTCTGTAAGGACCCCCATACATCACAATAAATTGAATCAAAACTTGTTAAAGCTTTATTATCACTATCGTAAAAACTATCCCGTGTTTGTTTTGCTCGAAAGCAAGTATCACACACATCATCATTCTCTGATGATTTATTCAAACTAACGTAATCTGATAAATAAGATAAAACCCGTGAAGATGGATGTCCTAAGTGTCGATGCCATAGATCACTTGTACCAACACTTCTCGTTACTTTATTAGCAATTCCTCCTACTGCTGCTTTAAAGATATAGACCCCGTCACGTTCTTCACCCGCTCCAATCACCTTCATCTTGGTATGGTCCTGAAACACACACAAGTTAGCTGTGAAAGTGATAGAGGAACCACAAATCAATTTTAGTAATTTCGTAACAGATATCAAGGAACATTTCAAATCTGACGCATAAAGAACTCCCCTCAGCAACATATCTCCACCTAAATGTATATCTCCTCTTTTTATAGCAACAATGGAATCCCCATCAAGTAAACCAATAGAACAAGGAACAATATCGACTACATTAGTCAAGAAATCAAGATTCCAAGTCATATGGTGAGAGGCTCCCGTATTAATGATAAACTCAATTGGTTCGATATTACCATTCAATTTCTCTGTTTGTTCTGGTCTTGGTGTGTTGAGTAGGCTTAGGAGACTCGTCCATTGTTCCGACCATTCCACAACCTCTTCCTCCTCCACGTGATCCACCTCGTGCACCACTTCTTCCTTTTTCTCCCCACCACTCAGGGTATCCTTTCAATTGATAGCAATCAGACACATCGTGCCCTGTCTTTCCACAGTGAGAACAGATTTGAGCTTCCGGTTCTCGATACAGATTTACTCCAGTCCTCTATTTCAGGTTCGTCTGTACCGAAAAACCAACCGCTTCTGGTTTATCTTCTCTGTTTCTTGCAATCGTCTGCTCTCTTTCTTCTCGGATTATCCTCTGATACACTTGCGATAGTTTGGGAAGTGGTTCAACACTTGTAATGGTTGAACGAACTGTCCCAAATTTTGCGGAATCCAGACCCATTAAGAACTCATGAGTCCGATCCTCCTCCTGATCTTGTTGCAACAACGCCGATACCTCACCACAGCTACATGATCGGATCAGTTTGTATATGGCCAGCTCATCCCACATCCTCTTCAATCATCCATAGTATGCTGTCACTGTGTCTCCCTATTGCTTACAACATGCTATGTCAGACTTCAATTCATGAATCCTTACACCATTCCCAGCTGAGAATTGAAGTTTCAAATCTTCCCAAACAATACTCGCGTCTTCCACCATCGAAATTGTCGTTCGGATGATTGACTCTATGGTGTTCATAATCCACGCAACTATCGTAGCGTTCACGACTTCCCATTGTTCAATGCCTGCTGGTGTAGTCGGTTTCTTCAGAGTTCCATCAATGAAGTCGAGTTTTCTCTTCGTGCGCAAGGCGTTCCGCACATGCTTAGCCCATTCTTCATAGTTCTCCCCTTAAGTTGAACCGTGGTGATCAAAGTTCCTGGTCCATCGACGGGATGAAGATAATATGGTGACATTGTCGCTTCCGCGTTCACCATTATCATCTCATCTTACTTCTTCTCTGTTATGTCTACCATGCCGTCTTTTTCTTCTAGGGTTTTCTTTTCAATTAGCTCTGATACCATGAAAAGGTTTATGAAATAATCTCTTAACTTTATTCAACCACCAAAGGTTTTAATATATACAAGCTCACGTTCCTTTGTATACACTCCAAGATAAGGTAAGTTTACTTTTCTATATGTACAATAATATTCAAAGTTTTTTAGTAACTTCTTCCTCAAGACATTCGATTCTTCCTTTCAATACACGGCTGTGTCCAAACATTCATTAGTCAACCACCTCTAATACTTATGTTAGGTTAGTTGTAAATTTATGATGCGATCTGTAGTGAAAAATTAATTGAACAATTGCGGTAGTCCACGTTTTCCTTCCTAGTTAATAATATAGATAATGCGAACTTGTTTTGCATCATTTTAATAAGTAACTTTAAATTTAGTGATAACAAAATTTTCAAAAGTTAAATGAAAAGAACGGAAACATCTGTAAAATATTATCAGTTTTTGATTCAAAGAAATGATTAAAAAAAACAGTTTATCAATGTAACATTTAGTTTCGATAAAAAAAACGGCTATAAATAAAACTATATAAAAACTATTGCTATTCCGTAATGTCTCATAATAAAAACCTAATTATCAGATGGTGGCAATGTTGAAGTTTTTTAGTGCGGACGCCGACAGTCAAGCAAAAATAACATTTTTTCTTATCTACATCCGAGCTCATCTTAAAATAACGTGCTATTATTTTAGTATAAATTGGGGAAAAAGAATCGAGTTTGGCAATATAAATATGATTTGATAGGTTCTTTGTAATCTCTTATCTATCTAATAGTTTCTCAATTATCTTTTCTTTGCCAGAATTGGCAGTGAAGGGCAGTGGCAGCAAGGGGGAGAGTTTGTGTTCTTTCATGGGGAAAGTAAAACTTTGCCTTGAAGATTTCCCTCTTCAATTTTTTCCCGACACTTTTGATTTTAACGAATCACCTTCCTTAACCTAAAAGCAAGAAAAATAAGCTTTTTCATGCTCTTCTTTCTTCCTTTTTAAATATTTTTTTTGTATAGATTACTTATCAACACAACTATAAAAGTATGGGAATCTACCGATTTGAAAAATAGTTATTCTCCTAAATATTTTTTAAGATGTCACGTCGACGAAAGTTTAGTGGGTTATCCAAACTTCTATAATTTTTCAAAAAAATTAAAATATCAGTTAATTTGCATTTTATCTATTTACTATACCCGATTTAATTGTGTTTAAGTGAGAGAAGAAACAAAACAAGAACTATAAGTATACATGATGTCAAAACTTTCAGCTATAAATTAGTTTTCGTCTCGGTTTATTTTTAGTTCAAAATTAAAACATTTACATATTTATCATTTAACTAATTTATCTAATTTTTTCTCTCTCATTTTTCTCTACGATTTTTCTTTTTTAATCTTTTTCTTTTCTTTTTTTTCTCTCAAAATCAATTTTTTTATTTTATTTTCTTTATTCATAATTTTTTTTTTATTAAATATGGTTTTTCATTCAAATATGTTCATTCAAATTCAGATAGAGTAGATGACATGTAAGTTGACGATAGCAAGAAGAGCAATTACGGTGTTGGAGAAGAATTATGAATTTTCTTTGGTTTAGAGTTTTTCTTCTTCTTAATTTTTTTGATTTAGAAGTGTTATAGCAAATTTTGATTTTTTTTGATTTAGGGTTTCTTCATGTTCTCCTTTTTAAGGATTTTTGTATTTTTTTCCTTTTTTATAATCATCTGAATTCAATAAATCAATTTCGTGATCTGAATTGGTTCATTATTGTTGCAGGAAAGATGTTACCTAAGATGATATGGACAAAAAAAATTAATAAATCTCAGAATGATCAAAGAAGAAGAATACGCGAACTCAATCGTTTGAGTGAAGATGTAGAACATGGAGAGAGAGGATTCCATACTAGGGTTGTTAAGAAAGTCATGCCGAATGAAGATAATAGAAATGGTGACGACGGAAGTAACAACTGATCCGTGATCGACGCATTAAACTCGATTCAAATCATGCAACTAAGTAGTATTCTTTTGTAAATAATACAGATCTAACTAGGTAGAACTAGTCTTTAAGATTTTTGGAAAAAATATAACATGGTATTAGTAGGTGAGATTTAAAGCTTTTGCTCAATAATGTACAGATGAGTTGGTTAGAGAAAAAGTCTTAACAAACACATAAACCTATACAAGTTTTAACAAACAAAGACTTTTATCATCCGAAAACAGTTTCACATAGTTTTGCCAATTTTACTAGTCTTACATAGTTTTACCAGTTCAACTCTTCAGTCATCTCAGTAGTTCTCCCTACGTAACTAATCACATCGATGTGTTCCTTCATCTTGTTTATCTCCTTGTTCAGTTTCTCCACTGAATGGATCCATGACGCATAAAAGGAAGTGAGGGGAGAGATATTGAAAAAATTAGGAGAAATGATTTGGGGGTGGATGAGAGAGAGAGAGAGAGAGAGAGAGAGAGAGAGATAATGAAAGTAAGAGAAATGATGAGTGGATGAGAAAGATGAAAGAGAGAGATAATGATGAAAGAGAGAGAATCTCAAGAAAAAACTCGTATAAAAGGTAAAAAGTGAAAAATTTGTGGTTTTAGTGCCAAAAAAATTCATTTTCCCGTCAAAAGGTTGTTCTTAGTTATACATATGATCCTAGTTTTACGAAAGTTCCACATAGTTCAACTTTTGGTGTTTTCCATTTTATTTAGTATTAACTATCCTTTAAACTTGTTTTAGTAGTTTTATTTTTATTTTTAGTGCTTTAACATGTAAGACTGATTGTTTTATGCAATAATATGTTTGAAATCAATATTTCTTTGACTTTTTCTATTTAAGTTGGTCTTCACTAACAAATTGTTCTTGAAAATACAAGGTAATATATTGGAGAAAACGCATTTTTGTAACATATTTTATATTAACTAGAAATTATGATTTACAATTGATTTTATTGTTTAGGCAAACATACTACGTTATCCAAATAACATTTATTAGTCACGTTACAACCCAAATGAGGTGTTGAATAATTTTGTTTAGAAAATAAATTACCCATATTTTTATTTAGTTTTACCTAGTTCTCATTTCGTAAGAACTTAAATTGAAAGGCTTCAAGTGCGACGGAATGCTCGACGACGACAACGGAGTAGTCGACGGCAGCAACAAAGTGGTCGACGGCTCTCGCAGCAGCAGCGGAGTGGTCGACGACTCTCGATGGCGGCGGCAAAGTGATCGACGGCTCTCGGCAGCGGCGACAGAGAAAGAACTCGACGTTAGTTTTTTTTTCTTTTTTTTTGTTTTTATTTTTCTTTTTTATTTTTCTTTTTCTCTATTTTTTTCTTTTTCTTTAATAAGTTGAGAGCATTTTGGTCTTACCATATTTCATTAAAACAATGAGGACATAAGAAGTTTAAGAGTGACATAAGAGGTTTAAGAGTGACATAAGAGGTTCGAATATTTTTTTAAGGAGATATTAAGTGATGTCTCGTCTATTTTACGCCAACTGTTAATTGTTTGCTTGAAAATAATTATTTCACTAGCACATAATTCCCAACGTAAGTTTTTTTTTTTTGTTAACAAAATTTCATACATTTGCAATGCCCGATTTATAGAGGAACAATGGTATGTGAACAGAGTTTAAAAGGATTGATTTAGCTATATATATCACCAAAGTGTACTTAGTTTTCCAATTATTTTTTGTACAAAAACTTCACAGTTAAGCGTGCTTGTTCCAGAGTAGTAATAAGATGGACAATATTCCAGAAAGTGGTTTCCGGAATCATATGAGTGATGACAAGACACGAGAAAGAAATCATGTGATGATTTACAAAGACAATAAATCAACTCTTTAAAACTCTTCGAAGTAAGATTCCCAACCATCAGATAAGGTGGATCTGCAAGTCCTAAGAGAGGCGTTGGAGCACACGGAAGAGACGATCGAGACGCCACAATTTGATATTAGAATCGAACCTAGATGAGTATGGAGTCACGAGAGCTCACACCATCAGAGGTGACGATCCTGCAACGCAACATCCTCGTTGCGCTATATAAGTTGGGATAAGTGTGTAACCCTGATTTTTGGAGAAATAGTGTTTTGTGAAGAGAGTTTTAAAAAATTAATTTGACTACCTATGTCACCAAAGTGCATTTACTTTTTTTGTCACTTGTCCTAAGAGAACTCCACAACTAAGTGTGCTTGTACTAGACTAGTACTAGGATGGTGACGTTCTGAGAAGTGATTTCCGAAATCGTGCCAGCGGGGACAAAGCACGTGAAAAAGATCGTGTGATGATTGTAGAGATAATAAATTAATTCTTTAAGACCTCTCGAGATAATGCTCCCGACCGTCAGACAAGGTGGACTTGCGGTCTAGAGAGAGGCGTCAAGACACACGAGAGGAACAAATGGGAGTGCTACAATTTTATTTTTTTTCCAAAAAGTATTACAAATAGAAAAAGAACTAACTCTAAAAGAACTAATTCTACATTGTGATGATGCATCCAAATTTTGAAGACAAATAAAAAAGGTTGCAATGAAGAACATACAAAGAGTTAAAAGAATTAAAATAGAGTTGGAAAACTGCAAACAATAAGGAACAACTATTGTAGCTTACTATGAAGATTTAACCAAACTTTGGACAAGCTTAGGAGATTATGAAAAGGGCAAGAAATTGAAAAAATTGCGTGGAAATATGAAAAGGACAAACTCCTCTACTTCCTTATGATAATCGACGAGTTAATCTATGAATATGTGAAATCAAATCTCCTGACAAGGATGCCTCTACCATTTCTTGAAGAAGTATACAATGTTCACACACAAGATGAGGAATCTAAATCTCTTGGTCGTATGAGAGATGTTAATCAGACATGTACAATATGTAGCAATGTGAACTTTGTCGTACAAACTTTTTCAAGACGATGTGGGGCAGCATATATGAGAGATGTTAATCAAACATGTACAATATGTAATAGGAATTGTCACATTTCATACAATTACTTTCACACAATTTGATATTCGCTATGGTGGCGAGGAGTTAAGCATCAATCTAAACCACCAATCTAAACCACCAAATGTTCTCACGAGACTCTGTTTGTGAAAAAAATTCTTGCGGCTCTTTCCCGTTGAATCATCGCGTCTAAACGATATTTTGCCGCAATCATAACGATGTCAACTCAAATAATTGTGTACGTTGAAGACATGATTATCTCATGTAACTCTACTTGTATCATTGATAAGTTCTAACACTACATGCGTTCATGTTTTCACATGAAGAATCTAGGTAAAATTTGATATTTTGTGGGACTTCAAGTAGTACAAAGTCTTGATGATATCTATTTTCATCAAAAAAGTATATCCTGGATATTATACCTGATTCAAGATTTCTTCCTCTTAAACAAACTTCATTTCCATTGAAGAAAATCATCGCCTTCAACAGGCCGATTACGAACCCTTATCAGATCCAATTCAATATCTTAGTTCGATCAGTCAATCCTCTACCTTGGTAACATCCATCCCAAACCCTCCTATGTTACATATCTCCTCTCATGGTTTATGAGCCAATCAAAACTTGCAAATTGGAAAGTTGCACTTTGGGTTATTCGTTATCTTAAAAACGTTAAAGGCAATCCATACTATTACACTCCAACACGCAATTTACATTAATATCTTAGTACAATTTGGCTTGAGTTACATGCCTTTACCCGTTGTCAGGGACTCGATAGTTCATTCAGCTTTGTGAATCACCACTCTTTTTGAAAACACGTAAACATGATATTATCTCTCGTTTGTCAGCCAGAATCGGAAACATAGTAATGGAAACTACAATGTAAGAGATCTTATAGTGTTATGCCAATCACTTCTAGAATGCGAGATTGATTTTTTAGCTTTAATAACGCTTTACTCGGTCTACCCTTATTTCATGGTCGAAAAATATGCTGGAATAGATTTACATTTTATACGAGATGAAATAAACTGTGGTACGATTGCAAAAAACATGTTTCGACAAATCTCAACTTGCATACATCATGACAATGCATTAGGTCGAATGAAGTTTAAAAATTTTTCTTCTAAAATGGGATGTTTGTAATTTACAGACTCACCTTAAGATGAGGTATCATACCTTGTAGACCTATATACACTACAAGAAAAGAGAGCATTTGTAGCGCTTGATATCCGCTATCGTTGAATTACATAGTTTTTTAGGAGCATTGTATATACGTGATGTTTACACATTTTGCATGCTATAACTTAGAGTTTAGAAGAGTTCTCTTTGCGTTTTAGAACTTTTTAGATCGCCTTAATATGTTTTTCGAGTCGTAAGTAGGAAGTATCATATAGATGTCTTATGAGATGTATTTGTACATTCTTCTCTTCTTTTCTATCCTATTTCAGGTTGCCTTGATCAAGACGGATGAATCCTGGGACTCGAACGCAAGCGTGAACGCATTTAGCACCAAAAGGAGGAGACTGTCGGTCTAGGAGCCTCTGGCTGGCGGTCCACAACCTTCAGGACAACCGCCAGCTAGCCATCCAACATCACTGGCGGTCCAAGCCCCTCTGGCTGGCGGTCCACAACCATCTACCAGACCGATAACCCTCTCCAGACTAACCCTAGGGGTCCAAGCTACTCTGGCTGGCAGTCCACAACACTCTCCCAGACCATCAACCTCACCTAAAAAACAAAAAGATCCATGGTTCGACCCAGTTTGTCCCGGGACGACCCGACCCATTTCAATTTTTGTGCAAATACTAGTTCATTTCACTCTAAAAACCCTAAGTTTTCTCTTTTATTTTGTTTTGTTGATCCAACATTGAAACTTTATTGAAACTTTGTTTTCTATTTGAAAGTTTTAATCTTTTCCATCTTATCTTCTTTTCTTATCATGGTTATAATTTTATTTCATATTTATGCATGTTTTAGAGTTATGATTAGTGAGTAGTTTCATTTGTGGTTTATGGATTAGGTATATTAGAGTAGATCTAAGTATGATTGAGATTGCAAAGGGTTAAATCCTATTAGATTCACATGGTTATGGAGCATTTAATGCTAGATTTGATTTAATTATTTAATTTCTAGAACTTAAGGCTTCCACACCCGGAAGGTGTTCGATGAAATGCCTAAGGGAACCTTGGAATTGCTAAACATTCTTGACCTATGGGAATAGATGATCAAGGTGTTTAGTGGATGTTTTGACTTGTATTTAATGATTGACGAATTATAGATCATTATCGGGAGAATGAATTGATTTAGAATTTGTCAAATAGATAAAGGTCATGGAAGTGGACTAGTTGATTTCTTGCCTTGACCTTGAATGGTGTTTTCATTATTGACCCTTGCATCTTAGTTGTATTTAGTCTACCTAATCGTTCGCCTAGCTCATAAACCGCATTTCTCCATTTTTTGATCTCATCTTATCTAGCTTATTTGTTAATTGGTTTTCTTTTCTTGTTTTGCTTATTGATTTTTCACCCCTCCATCTAGATTAGGCTTAGGTTAATGAATCTATCTTTAGAGCTAAGTGCGTAGACATTGCTCCTCGTGGTTCGACAACCCTCTTGCTACAACTTCTAACCTTAATCTTGAGGCTTAGGGGTTAGAGTTTGAGATCAAACTTGAAAGTCTAAACGAAAAATCTCTTTATCAAGTTTTTGGTGCCGTTGCCGGGGAGCAACAATATTAGCCATTTAGTTTTAATTTCCTTATTAAGACTAGAAATTTTTACCTTTTGTTAAGTTACTAAATCTTGTTCTTGTGTTTGATTCTTGTCGTATAGGTGTATGAACTTGCGAAGCCGTGGTCCAACCAACTTAACTCCACAAGTAGAGGACATCAAACGTTTGGCAAGAGAGAATACAAGATTAAGAAGGGAAAGAGAAAGGCTTGAGCACTTACAACATTTAGGCATGGAGAATCCTCAAAACATTGGGAACCATGGAAACAATGTTGGTGATAACTATGAAGCTCAAGGGATTGGGGTTCATCATCAAGAACGTCCTAGACCTCAAGCAAATGCACAAAGGATATGTGTATTTGATGAACCTAACACAAGGAGGGTTAGGACTGACATTCAACCTCCCGCGGTAGTACCTAATAATTTCGAGATCAAACATAACCTTATCAATATGGTTTAAAACTCCAAATTCAATGGTCTTTCGACGAAGAATTCTCTAGACCATCTTGACCAATTTGAAAGGCTTTGTTGAATAGTCAATATAAATGGGGTGAGTGAAGAGGCGATCAAAATGATATTGTTCCCCTTCTCATTGGGAGACGTGGTAGCTCAATGGGAGAAGAATATATCTTCGGATTTGGTATCCACATGGGATCAAGTGGAGCGTAAGTTTATGACTAAGTTCTTCCCCAAACAAAGAACCGCCAATATAAGGAACGACATCACAAGCTTTAAGCAAGGAGGAAACGAATCCTTTTATGAAGCTTGGGAAAGGTTAAAGTCTTATATTTGATCTTGCCCACATCACGAGGTTTCTAAAGACGTTTTGTTGGGAATTTTCCACCATGGGTGTTTAGAGAAGCATAGAAACTCCTTAGACACGGCTAGTCGGGGAAGTTTCCCAAATCTAAACATCAAGAAAGGTGAAGCTTTGATTGAAAACCTCACCCAAAGCGATCAAAGCTACAAGAAAGACTATGATAGAAGCTCCCAAGAAGAATCAAGGTACAAGGAGCTCAATGACAAGATAGATAAGCTCACAAGGTTGAACCAAAGGTTTGTGAATGTTGTGGATCACGTAGAAAGTGGTAAGGGATATGGTAATGAAGATGAGAGGATCAAGAAGATTTGTGTTACATTCAAGGAGGATATTATCCTAGATCCTATAATCCGGCTTTTAAGCCATAGAACAACAATCTCTCATACCGGAATCCAAATGTTAACAACCCTCAACATCAAAGCTACCCGACCCCAAAGGAAAACCAACAAGGCCAAAGGCAAAACAATTTTCCTTCCAGAGGTCCATTCAAGCTCTTAACAAATCCATCACACTCTTCTCCTCAACAACCTCAAGAAGATGAGACTAAGATGCTTTTGTAGCAAATTTTGGAAGGACAAGGAAGAGTGAATGAGAAGATTGATGATGGATTGAGTGGAGTGAATGCGAGGATTGATGATGGATTGAGTGATTTAAATGCTAAGTTTGAACATCTCTCGACACATGTCAAGACATTGGACAACCAAATAGCCCAAGTAGCATCTTCTTCAAGGAGTTATGGCAAGGGCATCGTACCTGGTAAGCCCGAGGCTAATCCAAAAGAATATTGTAATACCATTACTCTCCGAAGTGGGAAATAACTTCCACAAAGAAAAGCTATTTTGGAAAGGGTTGCTAGGAAGGAGAAGTTGATTCGACAATGCCAAAGGAGAAACTTGGTAGTGAGGAGGACAAACCCATTGTGATTGATGATGAAGTGGTAATCCACGAAGAGGTTATTGAGAAACGCAAGAAGAATGTGACTTTTGATCCACAACCATATGAACCTCAACTTCTTTTTCCCGGGAGATTTAAGAAGAAACCCTTAGAGAAAGAACGAGAGAAATTCAAGCACATCTTGGGAGGAGCTCAAGTAACTCTGCCAGTCTTGGATTTAATTATGCCTTGCCCACTTGTTAGCAAGTTCATCAAGGATGTCATGACCAAGAGGATTGCTTATGAAGAATCAAGAATGGTAGTTACTCACGAGTGTAGTGCCATCATCCAAAACTATTCTCTTAAAAAATGGATGATCCCGGTAGTTTCACATTGCCTTGTTCATTGGAAACATTGAGGTTTAGTAGATGTTTGATTGATCTAGGAGAAAGTGTGAGCTTGATGCCATTGTCGGTTTCTCAAAGACTCGGTCTCACTGACTTCAAGAAGACCAAGATTGCATTGATCCTAGCAGATAGATCAATTAAATATTCGGTTGGGGTTCTTGAAGATGTTAAGTTGGTTGTAGGCAATTGTGAAGTTCCAACCGACTTCATAGTCTTGGAAATGGAAGTAGAGCCAACGGATCCAACAATCTTGGGAAGACCTTTCCTCTCTACGATAGGAGCAATTATCAATGTGAGGAAGGGCTTAATCGATCTACACTTGGAAAATATGATGCTAACCTTCAACATCACCAAGGCTTTAAAGAAACCAACCATAGATGGACAAGTGTTTTACTATGACATATTGGATGAGATGGTGGATGAATTCCTTGAAGAACTCAATGCCCAAGACACACTTCAAGTAGCTCTCACAATGCCAAAGGAGGAACGAGTCATAGAGAATGCGTGTGCAAGTGGTTATGAAAGGATGTTGGATTCCCACAAGCCCATATTAAAGAACACTTGCACTTTCGAATTGATTGAGGATGAAGAACTTGAAGTGGATAAAGCCAAGGAGGTGACCAAGGAAAAGCATCAAGAGAAGGATGATTGGACCGAACTCAAAGCGCCTAAGGTGGAACTTAAAACTCTCCCTACTGGGCTAATGTACACATTTTTTGGTCCCAATTCAACTTACCCGGTCAACTAGTGATGAATTGCATGATGGTGAAGTTGCTTTACTTCTAGGAGAATTGAGAAAATATAGAAAAACTATAAGATATTCTCTTGATGATATAAAAGGTATCTCTCCTTCTTTTCATGCATAGGATTTACTTATAATATGAATCTAAATCCTAGACTGAACAACAAAGGAGGCTAAATCCTAATTTAGAAGAGGTTGTTAAAAAAGAGATTCTGAAGCTTGATAGCTTAGGTTTTCGCCCGAGTTAACACTGCAAGCGCACAGATGTACGTTGTAGTGGTCCAGGATCGAATCCACAGAGACCAAAGGTAGCAAGAAGAAATATCAAATCACACAGCGGGCTAAGGCTAAAAATATATTTTGTAAGATGATGCAAATATAGAAAATAAGAAAGCAGATACGCAACGAAAGTGTTGTAAATCAATCAAAAAAGTGTTGAGCATCGAGTATTCTCAGGGAAACGATTCATTGTTGATTCAAATTATAGACT
>OVAN01007063.1:0-20244 GCA_900406275.1 Anastatica hierochuntica | reverse complement strand
ATTGGCGCCAAGGACGGAGCTTGGTCCTGGCGCCAATTGGCGCCAAGGACACGGCCTGGTCCTAGCGCCAATTGCCGCCAAGACGGACCTCTGGTCTCGGTTCTGATCGACGTCTAGATCGGCCTCTAGTTCAGTCGTCAATCGGTTCCAAGACTCGTTCGTAGATTTGGCGTCAATCGGCGTTTAGAAATTTCTTCGAAACGATGCGGTTCTCCGATGGTCACGGAGGTTTCGTATCGTTTCGAAGTTCGTTTTGCGAGGTCTTCCGAGAGTTATCCGTAAATTTTGGATGTTAACTTTAGCATTCGGGCTCTTTAGTTGTTTGCGGAAGTATGGACTTCGTTGAACGATAGTTAAGTCTAGACGATGACCAGTCAAGACGAAGGTAAATCTAGAAGATGTTAAGTCTTGATGACGATAAGTCTAGACGACAGTAAGTCTAGACGGCGGTGAGTCTAGACGTTGGTCGTGTTTCTGAGTAAGTCCGATTAGAGATGCGATCTTGGACGTTGATTTCGAGATGACCCTTTTTTGACACCAACAAAAACAACCTTACAAGTGAGAAAAAACACGAATATATTAATTCCCCCAAACTTGAACCTTTGTTTGTCCTCAAGTAAAGGCCTACAAAGACTCAAGAATGGTGAAACAGTTTGGAAATGCGGGAATTCACTTATCTTCATAAAAATTTACTTGCGTCTAAATCATTAACCAATAAAAAATTTCAAAGACTAATAGAACATTCTCACCAAGGTCCCCTAACCTTCCAAGCCCATCCATACTCTAAGCTCTAGACCTGCAAGACTTGAATTCATGTAATTAACTTTCTACGTTCATTTAGAAAGGCGTGAGCTTTCAACCAAAGAGCCTCCGTCAGGGAAACATGCAAGGATAAGAAATGGTCAATTTATGCGGTGAGGTTATAGTGTTTAAGGGTGTAGAACTGCATCTAATGCAAGACATTTTGCAAAATCGTTGGAGAGAGCGAGTATATTGATAACCACAACCTCTAGCTACCTAAGTACCGAAACGAGCAACCCCAACTCCATGTAAGTATATGCAATCCTCTGGGCAATAAAATACAAAGACAAATCAAATATGCTTATTTCATTTCCCGAAGTAAACACCACTTTTCGTTTTTTTTTCTTTTTTCTTCTTCTTCTTATTTTTTAGTTTTATTTTAAATTAAAAGACATTTGGGTGGAACTAGCTTACAATACAATTCCGCATAAATAAATATCAACCAACACAAGGATAAATCATTTCAGACCATATCAAGCTCCCATCTAGTTTTTAGACACACATGACCGTGTATAAACCACCTACATATTCCAATCCTACCTAAGTAGTCAGGAAAGATATGTTTACCATACTCTCTCCATTGTTTTTGCATATGTGTGCACAAATAAATCACAAAAGAATGCATGGAGATTCAAAGGAGATATGGTGAGGGTGCGGTGCCAGACTAAAAATGAGTCTAGTCACTCAGGATTACCGAAAGGAATGGAAGAGAGAAAGGATGTAATCCTGAATGAGATATGTAGTTTCCCTGATTTCGAACCCCAAATTAAAAGAAATTAAGTTCATTAGTTACCCAATAAATTAGAGTTAAAAACAATCACAACAAAGACTTGAGTTCCTTCGCTTTCGGGTGGAAAGTTTGGTCATGAGGTTCTCCGGTTTGCTTGCGCTAGAAGTTCTGAATAAAATAGTTAATGCATGAAAATGAAAAACACATGCAAGATAATAGTTCATACATCACTAGATAAGATCATCGTTCCTTTACATATGTTTTGACTCGATAAAACCAAAGA
The DNA here is from genome assembly GCA_900406275.1 of Anastatica hierochuntica. Classification (NCBI taxonomy): domain Eukaryota; kingdom Viridiplantae; phylum Streptophyta; class Magnoliopsida; order Brassicales; family Brassicaceae; genus Anastatica; species Anastatica hierochuntica. Next base: position 18,430 of record OVAN01007063.1, on the reverse strand, counting down.
AGCTAAGAAAAACTCAAGACGTTAGAAACACACCAGAGAAAAAGAAAAGTACATCAGTAACGAGCACCCCTTCCCCAGACTTATTTCACAATGTCCCCGGTGTTAGTAAATATGAGAGTAGTGCATAAATAACAAAAAGAAAGCGAAAGATAAAGAATAGGATAGATAGATAGAAATACGTGCAAGATCTACCCATGCTACTTTGTACTTGAGCTCTACTAGAAGATGACACAGCTTTCCATACACTAAGGGGCACGGTGTAGTCGCCAATGGTGTCTTGCACGCTGTTATGTAAGCCCACAGTGCATCGCCCAACTTAGTAGACCAATCTTTTTGGAAGCTCCAACAATATTCTGTAAAATACTCTTGATTTTCCTGTAGGAAAGCAAAACCTGCCCGCTAGTATAAGGATGGTAAGGTGTAGCAACTTTGTGCTTAACTCCATGCTTTTTCAGGAGGCTATCGAAAACTTTGTTTATTAAGTGTGAGCCTCCATCACTGATGGTCTTGAACATCTTCAACACAACCTTTGAATCATTGGTGGGGCTGAAAATTGCTTCAATCCACTTAGACACGTAGTCCACTGCAACCAGTATGTACTGATTCTTGTGAGAAAATGGGAAAGGACTCATGAAGTCAATTTCCCAAACATCATAGACTTCTACCTCAAGAATAAAGTTCTGAGGCATCTCATTCCTCTTGCTGATATTGTCTTGTCTCAGACATGAGTCAAACTTAGAGACAAAGGCCTGAGCATACTTGAATATTGTAGGCCACTAGAAGCATGCCTGAAGAACCTTAGAGACCGTCTTGGAGGTCGTAAAGTGACCTTCATATTATGATCCATGGAAATGAAAAAGAATGCCTGGAATTTCCTCCTCAGTAATGCATCTCCTGAAAATCCCATCAACACACTGTTTGTATAAGTAAGGCTCATCCCAGAAGTAGTGTATGATGTCTCTGAGAAACTTCTTCTTTGCGTATTTGACAAATTTAGGAGGTTCAACATCTGCAACAAGATAATTCACGATATCGCAAAACAATGGTCGCGACTCATTCATATGCCCCTGTGTGGGGCTCTACGCTAATTGTTGCTATCTTGGAGCTTGTCTGACATCTACAGCGTAAACTTTCTCCTCAGGAAAGTTGTCGTTCAGTGGGACAACTTCTTCTATGCGCAGTCTAGATAAATGATTTGCAACTGTGTTTTCTACACCCTTTTTGTCCTTGATCTCAATGTAAAATTCTTGCAGTAACAAGATTCATCTTAGTAAGCAAGGCTTGGCATCCTTCTTTGTCATCATATACTTCAATGTTGCATGATCTATATGAACAATCACTTTAGAACCAATCCGATAAGACCTGAACTTCTCAAAAGCAAAGACAACAATGAGCATCATCGAGCGTCTTGCTAGCATAATAAATCACATGTAGCTTCTTGTCTTTGCGTTTTCCTAGGACTGCTCCTACTGCATAATCACTGGCATCAAACATCACCTCGAAAGGAAATTCCCAGTCAGGAGGCTGAACGATAGGTGCACTCACCAAGGCAACTTCGATTCCTAGAAACGCATACATGCAATCATCATAAAAGTGGAACTTCACATTTTTACAAAACAGCTGTGTTAAGGGTCTAGCAATCTTCGAGAAGTCCTTGATGAATCTCCTGTAGAAACCTGCATGTCCCAGAAAAATCCTAATCCCTTTCACTGAATCAGGAGGCTGCAGCATGGTCATGGCCTCGATTTTTGCCTTGTCAACTTCGATCCCCTTTTCTGAAACTCGATGGCCAATAACAACACTATCTCTATCCATGAAGTGACACTTCTCCCAGTTCAAAACCAGATGCTTGTCTTTGCAGCGCTGCAAAACCCTGCATAAATTAGAAAGACACACATAATAAGAAGAACCATAAACAGAAAAATCAACCATGAACACTTCTATTATGTCCTCAATCAAGTCAGTAAAAATAGACATCATGGATCTTTGGAAAGTTGTTGGGGGCATTGCACAAACCGAATGGCATTCTGCGATAAGCAAAAGTGCCATAAGAACATGTGAATATCGTTTTCTCCTGGTCATCTGGGTGAACAGGAATTTGAAAGAAACCTGAATAACCATCTAAAAAGCAGTAGTAAGGATGGTTAGCCAATCTCTAAAGCATCTGATCAATGAAAGGTAAAAGAAAATGATCTTTCCTCGTTCTTGCATTCAGCAATCTATAATCAATGCACATCCTATGTCCTGTAACAGTCCTAGTTGGATTCAACTCATTTTTCTCATTCTTAACCACTGTTACCCCACCCTTCTTAGGGACTACATGCACTGGACTAACCCAAGTGTTGTTAGAGATAATGTATATGATTTCAGCTTCTAAAAGCTTCATAATCTCTTTCTTGACAACATCTTTCAGATTTGGGTTTAGTCTCCTCTGATGTTCTATGGAACTCTTAGACTCATCCTCTAGGTGGATCCTAAGCATGCACAAATCTGTAGAAATCCCCGTGATATCATCTAGAGCGTAACCTAGAGCTTTTTTATACTTCCCAAGCTCCCTAACTAGCATGACAGTCTTAGCAGTACTCAATTCAGCATTGATAATCACAGGGTAAGTAGATTTAGGAACGAGAAATGCGTACCTTAGTCCTGCAGGAAGTGGTTTGAGCTCCACTTTTGGAGCTTTCAGCTCCCTCCAAGAATAAGAAAGTGGCGAAGGAATTGTCTCCTCGTGTGGCTTCTCTACGTTTTCCTCTAACTCCACATATGCTACCAGCTTCCCCATGCTCCCATAACATCTAAAATCCTTGAGTACCTCGGCGTGTCTTCGTTCAGGTAACCAAGTTCTCCTTCCTCTTGCACCAGAGCAATCTCAAGAGGATCATCAGAAAGAACTTCCTCAGTTGTATCATCTGAAACCTCAGAGATATAATCAACCCAAAAAACTTGGCCATCCATTGAAGGCCTCTTCAACGTGCTTTCCATCTCAAACTTCATGAGTAAATCTCCTAGGCGGAGATCAACTTTGCCATTCTGAATATCAATGATGGCACTTGCAGTAGCCAAGAAGGCTCTACCAAAGATGATCGGAACCCTTGGCTCTTTGTCAAGTTCTACAACCACAAAGTCTGTAGGTATATAGCAGAAACCAATATGGAAATGGAGATCGTCTAAGACACCCATAGGGATGCGTACTGAGCGATCTGCTAGCACAAGAGACATCATAGTCTCCTTAAATCTCGTCATCCCCATCTTCTTAGCCACAAAGAAAGGTATAAGATTAATGTTGGACCCTAAATCGCAGAGACAACACTAAAACGTGAGGTCTCCAAGTTTCACAGATAAAACAAATGGTCCTGGATCTCTACGTTTCTTGGGCATCCTGTTTTGTAATACAACACTACATTTTTCAGTAATCATCATCACCCCTTCTTCAACGCTGGTCTTGTTATTGAGCATGTTCTTCACGTGTCTTTTTAATGAAGGAACCATCTGACACGCATCAATGAATGGGAGTCTTACGGTAAGCTCACTTACAAGCTCCTTGCACTTTGCATCTTCTAATTCTTTTCGTGTTTTCTTTGTAGGAAAAAGGTATGGGAACTTAGGGACATAAACACATTCAAGTGAAGAGGATGAAGCTACAGACTTCATCCCACCAAGGTGGATCGATCGAGCCACCTGTAACTTTCGCAGATTCCCATGAAATTTCATCATTTTCAGTGTTTTCTTTAGGGTCTTCTTCCAAAATGATAACCTCCTCCTTTTCCTTACCCTTCTGAAGCATTGGAGTGAGTTCCTTGCCATTACGAAGTGTAATGGCTTGGATGTATTCCTAGTTTCTCGGATTTTGCTCAGCTTTCCCTGATAGAGTCCCTGGAACTCTCTTGATTTCTTCAGTTGTCTGAGCTAACTGGATGTCCATCTTCTTCACATGTGCAGAGAGAGATTCGAACTTGTTATTAAGTTCACTGTACATGTCATCCACTTTCGCATTGCTGACCTTCTCTCCCTCCAAAATTTGCTGCATCATTGCTTCGAGTTTATTTTCCTGAGAGGTTGGCTCGTGTTGAAAATTTTATAAACTAGAGAAGTTCCCAGAAGTCTATCCTTTATTCTGAAAACCCCGATGGAAAACTTGTCACGCCCGAATTTTGCACAGACTTTTTCCCCTGAAATCCTGAACCCGAGTTTTACACAAACTGTTTTCGTGTAGACCCCTGCTGAAAACCACTGATGCTCAGATTTTGCACGAAGCTCTTCCCAAAAGTATTTCCAGAACCCGAGTTTTGCACAAAGGTTTTTCCCTGAAATGCTGGAGAAGGGTAATTGCAGTCTTGAGGATTGTCAACACCAATGTTGCTTCCGTAGTTGAAGTCAGGGTGATTTCTGTAGTTCTAATTGAACCCCTTGTTGTTCTGATACCCCCATGTAATTTACCTCTTCAGCATTCTCAACATCTACTACAGCGCAAATATCTACATTAATGTATGTGAAATCTTCGCAAAAACTCACATGCCTCTGCTGGTTCTGTTGGCTCTTCAGAAGGTTAGCCACCATTGACTTCAGCTCAGATATTTGGGCACTTTCAGAAGTTGCCCCTTTTGATCCCTTGACATAGTTAGGACAATGGTTGTTGTTACTGGCTGCCAGGTTCTTGGTCAACTGGTAGGCGTCACCTACGGACTTAGTCATAAAGTCTCCATTGCTTGCTGTGTCTAGAGAGAGTTGGTACCTCTCATCTATACCTTTTTATAAGGTATTCAATAGGTACTCCCTGGAGAAACCGTGGTGGGGGCAGTCCCTGATGTATTCTTTGAACCGTTCCCAAGCTTCAAAGAACGATTCAGTAGCTCCTTGCTGAAATCCTGAAATCTTGTTCCGCAGCTGGTTAGATCTTGACTTAGTGTAGAAGTGAGCAAGGAATGCTCCCTTGACTTCTTCCTAGGAGATAAAAGACGCAGGGGGAAGTGACTTGTACCATATTTGGGCTTTACCAGCTAGAGAGAAGATGAACAATTTGCACTTCAGGTAGTCAGGTGGAACACCATTGGAGCGAGTGGTGGTAGCGATTTCTTCAATCATCTCGAGATGCTCCATTGTGGACATCCGTCTGATGCACCTTCCAATCTTGTGCTACGATCGTTTTTAGTAAACTTCGTAGAGTTGTCATCTTAGCTACTGGTGGGAATGTTTCGTCAAAGTCAACTCCCTCTTTTTGATTATTTCCAAGCGCCACCTGTCTTGCTTCATAATATTCGACCGTCCTGATGGCATGATACTTGATTCGGTAAACCCATTTACTACCAATAGAAACTTCCCCAGGTGACAAATATGTCTTGCTCCATATGTTAGCAACCTCCATCACATCTACCTTTTTGTCGATGCATCACACAAAATCTTGTCATGTAAGACTTATTTATATGAACTTAGTTCAACACCTATAGTAACTGTAGCTAGAAATGCTCGATGCAAAGTTGAGAACTGTGTATCAGATACATACTCACTGATAGGATATAGAGAAGTACCTTGGAACGAGTTTGATGATCTTTGATCTAGATCAGTGAGAACGTGAGAAGGGGATGTGTTTGTGCATTAAGCATTATAAGTAGCATAGTTTTAAGCTTCACAAAAGGGTATTTGGCTCTTTGTCGTCTGTCGAGTTCAACTATCGGAACCATAGACAGAGGCAAATCGATATGCGCATAGGCATCAACGAACGAAGAAGGATGTTGATCAGAATCACTGTCAGATTGACATACAGACTGAGTAGAGTCACTCAAAGAAGGATCAATAGGACACGACGATTGGTCAACCACAAAAGAAGATAACATATCATAATAGCTTGGATCTAGCATAGCTGTCGTCGTTGTAGAATCAACAGCCAGAGACGACGACAGTGGTGGAGAAGCATCAACTGAAGGTGGAGGTGCAACTTGAGCATCAACTAGCAGAGATAGAACAAAGTTCCCCTGTTGAGAATGGTGATCAGAGAAGCACACCGATCATTATCAACATTTGTAGCTGAGCCAACAGATGGTGATAGAGAAGAAGAAGAAGGTATAGAGAATGAAAACTCATCTTCTTTTGATATTATGTCTTGAAACACTAGAAATTCAGCCTTCTCTATGTCATAAATTTCCATCCATTCTTACCAAATGGATATCCAACAAATATGCATATACAACTACGCGGACTAAACTTATATTGATTTCTTGACCGATGATGAATGTAGCGGAGTGATCCGAATACTTAAAGTTGATTGTACGACGATGGAGCTTTAAACAATAACTCGCATGGTGTATGTCCATCAAGAATTTTCATTGGTGCGTTATTAATAAGGTGAGATGCAGTAAGAATGACTTCTTCTAAGAATTTAACCAGAAGATTTGCATGAAAGAAAAGGGATTAAGCCACATTGAGAATGTGCCAATGCTTTCTCTTAACTCGTTCATTCTGTCGAGGAGTTCTGTTGCACGAGGTCTGATAAATAATGCTTTTATCTTTGAAAAATGATGACAAACACATGAATTCAATACCATTATCACTTTGAACCACTTTGACAGGTTTGGTAAATTGTTTCTCACAGTATGCGCAATTTTCTTAAGTCTTCTGGACTTGAGATTTTTCAAGTACTAAGAACGTCCAAACTGCGCGAGAATAATCATCAACAATCGCCATAAATTACTTATCTCCACAAGAGGATGGAATTCGGTAAGGCCCTAAACATCATGTATAAGTGGGAAACACTTATTTGCTTTATTAAAACTTTCTGGGGAAATCTTCTCTTGTTTGTTGAGCCTGTAAACAAATGTCACACGAACTCGGACTAGCATTATTCAAAACACCAGAAAATAGATTCAAAGCTGAAATAACAGAAAAAGCAGGATATCCCAATTGATGATGCCAAAACTCTTGAATTATGGGACCAATAAACTTTTTTCTCGTGCAACAGATACATCCATGAAATAGTAAAATCCGTCACGTTTTTCATTGGCTCTAATTAGAGTCTTCGAAAAATGGTCATGCAAAACGCATCTCGTATCAGTGAAGTATGCAAAACAATTAGAATGCTTTAATAATTTTGATATTGAGATCAAAGAAAAAGTCAAGTTTAGAACATAAAGGACATCTCTAAGTGATATGTTTTCAGATAGATTAAATGTCCTCATACTCATAGATATTGTGGTACTTCAATCAACAAAATCGATTGAACAACGTGTGCAGGTGTCACTGATATCAATAAGTAACGAAGAATCTTTGGTCATGTGGTGTGATTAACATGTGTCACTAATCACATCACCAAGCTTCTTACCAGGGAGTTTGTCAGAATTGCAGGATTCTTTTCCACAAGAAGCGGTGTTATAGCTCGCCACTGTTCCAAAGTCAATTCTGGAGCAGTCCCGACTTGAGAGCTCATGGTGTGTGCTATTGTTGCATCTCCTCCTCTACCTCTGTATATGCCATAGAATAAAGTTGAGCTACCACAACCTCTACCGCTTCCGCGATCACTCATATGATTTCTCTCAGTCCATCAATCTGGATACTCAACGCTGCCAACAAGAAGACTTGTAATGACCTTTTTGACCACTGCGACTGCAATTTTTTGTTCCATATTTTCCATCACTGCTTGCAGCAAGAGTGAATTATTATCGACGAGGACCTAAAGCTTCAAACTCACTTGAACCATCTGTGTAACAAAACCAACAACATCATGTTGAGTTTCTCTACTCTTAGATGCATTGAGCATCTATTCTTCCCAAATTATCTTTGCATAAGCTTTGCCGAGATAAGGATGTTTATCAGCTTCAATGATTGTAGTCACCACTCTCTAGTCATCAAGTCCCATAATAAACTTATGAACACGTTCTTCTTCTCTTTATTTTTCATATTTTTTTGTGGCAGAACAAATGCATCTTAAAGGAGCTTGATAGGTCTGCAACTCTTTCCACATAGAAGCGAAACTACCATAGTAGTCTATCACATGCTATCCTTCTTGCCTACACGATGCAAGTTTTTCCTTCACTTGATCTACTCAAACCCTTTTCCCACTGAGAACTTCTTTTCCAGATTCAGCCACAACTTTTAAACTTACGTGATGAATGTAACCATGGATCGAACTTGAGGCTCAATCAAAATATGAAGCCACCCCACGATCATAGAGTTTACGCTGAACCAAGACTAAATTTGGACTTCGTTCATTAGGTCCATCTATAAATCCAAACTTAAGTTTTACTTGGAGTGCGTTCACCATCTCAGTTCTCCATTCGTTGTAATTGTCGCCCTCCAGTTGAACATGAGTAATCAAAACTCTCGGATTGTCAAAGACATAATAGAGGGTATGACGAGACAACATTGTTTTCCTTGATTCTCTCAACCATGGAAGATTTCTTTCGATCCACTAGATAAGTAACAGAGAAGTGTTTGATCACGTCAAACTTGTAACAAAAGAAAAGATAAAAGTTTGATCACATCATGAACATCAAAGGAAAAACGAAGTTGATTCGTTAATGAAAACATAGTGGAAAGAAAAATTAAGCTAAGATATTGATTTAATTTTTTTCTCTGATACCTTGTGAATTTCATAGAAGACTTTTCTCATCGATAACAACATGTATATATACAACGAAGAAAAAACCATAGCTATTTAGATTATAAACCAGTTCTTATCCCAAACTATATAATATATATCCCCCAATATATAGGAACATAATATATACTCCAATATCCACCCGAAAGGATTGAGCAATAGGTAGATACCCTTCATTTGAAGTCTACCTATTGCTCAATCCTTTCGGGTGGATAATTTCTGTTGGCAATACACTAAGTCTGGTCAGTATACTCTTAAATCTGGGTATATGGTGGCGAGAGAAATGGCTAGAAAGGCAGGGGAGAGAGTAGCTCTGGAACAAGCCTCGATGCTTTGAAGAGCTTTGCATGGAAGGTTGATGCTCCGCACAACATTCGTCATCTTATGTGGCAAATTGTGACGGGCTATGTAGTGGTTACCCACAATTTACTCAGTCAGGGTCTTGATTGTGTGGACCTTTGTCCAAGGTGTGGAACCGCGGAGGAATCTGTTCTTCACGCTTTTTTCCAGTGCCCTCAAGATTTGCAAGTATGGGCTTTGTTCCCCTCCTTACGGGTGCCAGAGGCTTTCCCCAGACCGAGTGTCTACAGTAGCATGACTCAGTTGTTTTGGAGTGACGATGGAGAGTGCCTGGAGGGCTATGACTCCTATCCATGGATCATTTGGTTTCTTTGGAAGGCCAGGAATGAAAAACTCTTTCAGGGTATTGTAAGAATTGCTCCGGATATTATTAGTCGCGCCAATTCTGAATGGAGGGTGTGGATGGCGGCGCATGATGTGAGCTCTCAGGCTTTTCTAGATCCTAGAGGTCTAGAGTCGCAAGCCATATGCTTGCGGAGTATTTGCTTAGTAGATGGGTCCTGGAAACTACCGGATATTCACAGTGGGATGGGTTGATCGTTGCTTGGCGTAGATGGGGCCTGCATAAGGATGGGGGCCGTAATCAGATTCGACGGTTATCGACTCTTCATTTAGAGCTTGAGGCGCTCATATGGGCAATGCAATGCCTGGCGGGCCAGACGGAGGTCCAGGAGTTCGGTATCGATAGCCAAGATGTGATCCATATGCTAACTTCTCTTGATGAGTGGTCAGACTTTGCGGCAGAGCTTCAGGAGTTTGAGAGGGCGAGGAGCGCTTTCCTGGATTTCAAGATATCGTATGTTCCACGCAGTTTAAACTCACAGACAGATCTTTTAGCTCGTTTAACTAGACATCGTCTTGTTATTTTTTCTTTTGTGGGTTATTCTATTCGGATGTGGTTTGCTGCACCACCTCAAGTTTGAGTAATAGAATAGCCTTTTGGTGTCAAAAAAAAGAAGATATACTCCAATATATAGTCATTATAGTATGAGAATTTCATTTGGCTACTATTACATTACATCTTCAAAATTTCCACACATCAATTATAATAACATGGTAAAACAATTCTGATATTGTCTCCAAAAGTGTAAAGAATATCTCACATCGAAAATATGATGGAGCTCTTAAGTAATATATAAGTGATATGAGTGAATCCACTTATTCTCAATTGGTTTTGAGTTGGAAGCTATGTAACTTAACGTGGTATTAGAGCCCATATCCACATAGTCTCACTCGATCCGACCTAAATTGGCACATATGATCGTTATCCGAAAATACCAAGATCTATGTCAAGAGAGCCATCATCTCGAAAAAGTGTATTAGAGAAAATATCCTACGTTGGAAGTTAGAAAAAATCTTTAGTAATATACAAGATATATGGGTTTATCCCCCTCGTTGTCAATTAGTTTCATTAGAAGGCAATGAAACTTTAAAAAACAAAATAAAAGATAAAAGAAAGGCTTGACAAGTACTTAATCTAATATAATAAAGCTTTGAAATTTTAAATTGATGCACACGCACTAATCAAAGTATGAAGCACACAAAAGGTATGATAAAGCAAGCCACAGCTTTGGGTGCCATTGTCTCTTCCATCGCTCTCATTTTGTCTTTTAGAGTTGATTATCTAATAAAATTGTGTTGTAGGATTACATTGTTAATGATGTGGTCCTATTCTTCTCATTTGGCTTTGCAATGATTTTTAATTCAGACACGTCTCCCTTAATTCTTGTAAAATAAAAAAGGCATACGCTGAAGAACTTTTTCTATCCTTTTTTTTTTTGTATCTAACAATTCGATTTTACTGTATGTACGTATTGAAGATAGATACAGTTATATATTAGATGGACCATTATGCACATCCGTGACTTTGTAATGTACAAATATTACTTTTCTTTTTATTTGATAATTAAGCATGTATAAATAAAAAGTTACTATAGAATTTAACTTTCAAAAAGGGTGTTAAACAAGACTTTGGAACTCGAACTAACTCCATGTTGATGTATTATAAGTCATCATGTCTTGTAGTGATGCTTTTGGCCTTATAGGTGGGTGTTATACTATGAACTTCTCCATCAAGATACAAGTTAATATTTGTTTACACTAATTAATTACCCTTATATTACTTATTAAAACAAATATATGGAGCGAAGTAGCTATCAGCTTTCTGAAAGCATGGATCCATGTTTCCTGATATATCCTCCTTTTCAACTTTAACAAATGTACCTTTCAATGGTGATACTGTGAACAAACTAAACACTCGTGTTTTAGGGTATAATCATTTCAATCTCTCAATTAATTATATGTCGTCTCTTTTTGTCATTTTAAGAACTTTTCTTTTGTTCTAATTATATAACTGCTTGTGCCTTATGGTGATTTGAACATATATAATGTATGCAATATTTACTTCAAAATGATATGTTTAAAATTAGAGGTATTCTGTGATTTTTGCAAGCCTTAATCGTAAACTAAATTTTTTTTTAAAAAAAGTCACTTCTTTTAAATTATAATTACATTTATATAAATCAAATTAAACTACCATAATAATATTTGATGGAAAAGCAAAAAATAAATAAAAGTAATTTTCATAAATGTGTTATTACAAATGAACTTATGTTTAAAAATACATACTTTACTTAGTTAAGGTTATATACATAGTTGGTGAAAAGAAAAGTTATATACATAGTTTTTGTTAAAAGGTATTTAACTTAAAAGGAAGAAATACAAAGTATGGTTTTTAAGCAATAGAATTTTGAAATTTTGTATAGCAAACTCATGCTAGGCGACCATTTAACAAGTAAAAAAAAGTCTACCAATTATTAAGCATAGATGCAAGATGAGGAACTTAACACAAGATGATTAAGCCTAACAAGAATTAAGCTCGTCTCTACTCCGAACATTTGTCCACTTCATGTCTTGAACTTTTTGTGTTGGCCTTACTTGTTTTCCTCCTCTTATCCAAGTAAATGAGCCAATCTCACTCACAACCACAATTCCGACATGTTCCACTGACATTTTTGCCAATGAAACTGACTCTAAAACTATGGAATGCTTAGCATGAGGAGTAGCAAGCATACGGTCATCTTTTGAATGGTTAGATCCAGGAATGATAGTAATTGATAGAGATGACTCCATCAATTACTTTAACTCTAATTGCCATCGCAAAAAAAAGTAAAAAAAAAAGAACTAAAATACTTTCAGTTTTAAATTATACATTTGCATTGGGAAGTGTCTTTGGTTAAAGGTCCACCTCTGCGGCCACCCAACCGAAGTTCAACTCTACTTAATCGCGTTGCCGCGCGTAGTAGGGTTATTTAGTTATGGGTCGGGCCTTGTCGATCCAATTGTTCACAAAAAAAAAATTAGACATTTGCATTAATTTACAATCTGATCAATATTAGAATTGAGTTTGAACAATCTCAAATGACAAGTAACTTTAGTTGAATCTGAAATTGGATTTCTAATCATATCCAACTTTTTGAACACGAAAATGGCATTAGGAACGAACTTATTGAAAAATAAAGAAGAGGAAACATAAGTGGAAACAAAGAATCTAATCTCTTCTTCTCTCACTCTCACTCACACTCTACTTTTATCTTCTTCATGTTCAATTTAGTTCCTCACTTAACCCCTAAACAGAGCACGTTCTTGATCATTCGTCGCTGCAATTCTTGAAGCTGACAATGAACTGAATCCGACGTCGCTAGCACTATACTGTTTATGCTTCTGTTGCATAGATTGCTTGCAGTGCAAGATAGCTCCCTGAATAGAATTCTCTATCTCTGCACTCGAACTCGTACTTCTCTTCAAAAACTGCAACGGACGAAACCCTAAACCACCACTCGATGACTTGTTATTCGAACACTTCGCTGGTTGTTTCCTCATAGAAACCGAAAACGATCTCCTATGGCTCCCGGAAACAGAACCATTGCTCTGTTTTTTAGGTCTCTCTGTTTTGATTTGTCCAAAAGGAGGTTGCACTCGCGAATACCTCAATATAGATCCTTCATCAGCAACTCTTGACTCATCGGAACAACTTGATTTTCCAAAGAGCGATCTTAGATAAGCTCTCGAAGCTTTAATCTTTGATCCGAAACTAGATTGCTTGATCAATCTCAGTTTCTTGCCCCAAGATTTCTTCTCCTCCGCTGAATCTGAATACCCGAAGAAATAGTCTTCAGGGTTAAGCTCTTTACTCACTTGACAAGACTCTACCGGAGAGACGGTGCAGGACTCGAACGGAGTGTTGTTCGTCGCCGGAGTTGTAACTGTCCCCGTGGCTAAAGGAGTGCCGTAGAATTCGTCGTCAAAGGTGTAATCTTCCAAAATCTTCTGGACCATTTGGAGTCGTGGAGGCATGTGAAGAGGGAGGAGCTTGCCTTTGTAGAAGAGTTCGTCTGCAGGAGAAGTGGTTTTGTCTATCTCGTAAGGACAAAGATGAGACATTTGGAACTCAAACTCTCGAGGGTTGTTGTTGTTGTTGTTGGTGAGAGTTTTGTGTACAAGGTTTGTGAAAGAAGTTACTTCCATGTCGATGTAATCTTCTTCAGCATCACTATCGCATCGGTCTAGATAAGCCGCCATTTTGTGTTATGTGTGTTCTTATTTGTGTGTGTATGTTTGAGTGATTAAAGATATGAGTTAAGAGTGGAAGAGCTTTGGTTATATATATGTAACAGAGAGTTTAGTGTTAGGTTTTTGATTTGGTAAAGAGGGTACAATTGTGGAGTGTGGACCCTATTGTGTTTTGTTTGTGTTAGGTTTTTAATTTAGAGTTTACTTTTGATGGGTAAATATTTAAGTTTAGTTTTATACTCTCTTGTTTTCTAACTTTCTATACTATTCAAACAAATCTAACTAATTAAAAGAATTTAAGTATCCACCTCAACATTAAGCCAAAACTCTCCCACATCGCCACGTCATCGCTTAATCCTCTACGTAAATCACGTTCTATGTAATATCACATTTTGTTTTGTCGCTTCCCAAAACACTGAAGCCCATGTATGAGTACCCCTCTTAGAAAGGTCGTCCCATTAAAAGTCCATGCCCGACAAAAAGCCCATGTGTAATCAAACTACTTCACCTTCTTTTCACATGTGTGTGCCCTTCGGCCACTTCTGTTACACTTATGCTCCAATCACCTCTTCGGCTCTCAAACGTTCCCCACTTTTAATCCGTTCACAAAGCTTTAATCGGCACTAGATTTTGTATTCACACACCCAGCCTCCACAACTTCTTCTTTATTAACGCCAAGATATCCACCACTCTCGCAGCAAACGCCAATTTTGCCGACCTTATAAATTATTAAGCAAGCCTCCACCACCCAAATATTTCACCGTACCCACTGAAGATTCCATCGAGAGTGCTGCTTACAACCACCAACATGAATCAACCTGAAAATTCCAAAACTGTGGTCGTCTTAGACCAAACCTGAAGCCAATTTTCTAATGACGAGGTCATTCTTTGGGTGGTCCTTTTTTGGGAGTCTAATAACTAAACTAAAACATGTTTCTATAGCTGCATTTAAAGCTGCTTTTACAGACTGCCACGTCGACAAGATTTCCTAAACTAAAACACGTTTTTATAGCTGCATTGTACATATACACATCTATTGGGCCGAGTTAAAAGCTAAAACCCTTCAAAAAATTCGCAAAGCCTCCAAACAAAGCCCACTAAACTCACCATCCTCCCTTCGTCTTCTTCACTTCGTATCACAAAGACCTAATTTGCGACTGACCTCCTTTCTCCTATTTCATAACGGCTGTTACAAATTAAATCCACGATTACCGTCATAAACAAGCGAGACCACACAACTTCTTCGTGCACACTTATTAACCCTAAACGCCTCAGATGGAGAGTCCATTCATCTTCTCGGTCACTCACAATCGTCTTTATAAAGCCACAAGCTTTGCGCTTCCCTTACCCTCACACCCAAGCTTCTATATCGATTCCAGTCTGCACACATGACATGTACAGAACCTATATTCCCAGAGCCGAGAGGAGAAGTAACATATATTGAACCCCACCGACAAACTACCACCGCCGAAGAGGTGCGATAAAATAAGCAGATAGAGTTGGACTAGCAGCGACTGCAAAAGTAAAAGGGAGATGGGTAGGGGCGACAACGATGGAAGCTACGAGCGTCATAAGCAGCTTGAATCTCTCCGGTAATTGTGTTTGGGATCAGCTTGGGTTTTACCTTCTTCGTACGTGCAACATCTATCTTTTTGTTATCTTAAGCTTTAAGGCCTTTTGTTTGTACATACAAATTGGATTTGACAGAATGATTGGATTCATTTTGATTTATGTCTTCTTCTTAATGGATCAATTTTTTGGTGTTTGAGTGCTAAGTTTGTAAGTCGTTGCCACAATAGAAGTTTCTGATTTTTAATTAATACCTCATTGTGATATGTATATAATCATGTTCTATATCTAACATCTTCTCAATAGCAGATGCAAAGAAGGGACCAGCTAACAAGATAAATGGGCGGTAAATCAACACACAATGGAGTAACAAAATTGCAAAGAATCAAAACTTAAGGTATGTTCATTCAACATTAAGTTCATTTATCACATGCATAGTACTTCAAATTAAAATTGGCATGATCATTTGCCTCATCAAATAATAAGTATTCGGTTTTCCATGATGTAGAGTTGCGTGACGTTTTTTTTCCACACCTATTGTTCTTCCAAAATGTTTTGAATGTGATATATAAAGAAAATCAAGTCCTATTTAAAGTTATTATGTTTGAAAGCAGTTCTAAACTTATACGCATGGCAACAGAACTCAATCAAGTTCTATTTGAATAGCACGCCAGTAGAATTGATGTCACAACTAAAAAGATATTATTTTCTTGATATTTTCTCTACTATTTGGCTTTAAGATACCTTTGCTGGAGAAGAAAATTATAATCCCCAGTTACAATTTGATGTCAAGTGTCTGAACTATGATACATGTCAAGTTTGACCTGAGGGATTCAGTCACAATCATAATTAACAAAGATTTTGGTACTTTATTTTTCCATCCATGTAGTTACACGACTTAAACACTCCTTCTAGCCAATAACTATTTGATTTTCTTCTTTTGCAAACATAGCAAATTTTCAAAACATTAACTAACCAATGTTTTAAGGTAAAACTAATGCATACGTCCATTGTAAGTAATTAAGCTTCTTGAAACTCAATGTTAATCTTAGATCTTTATGATTAAAACGGGCAACATGAAAACCGTTTACGTGCACTGTTTTGTTCTTTTTGTATCAAACAAGTATGTTGGAGAAGATCCTCTAACTGTATGAGGCAAATGACCATGCCAATTTTATGGGCAATTGATCCTATAACTATATGTTGTGCAATAGGTGAAAGCCATGAATTACTATACAGATAAATACCGTTTGGACCTCGAAAAGTTGAAGAGAAAGTGAAAGCAGGAAGCTAAAGGAGCAGAGCGTGAGCTGAGGAAAGACCTACATCATGAGCAATGTAAAAGCAAAAGATAAGGCATCCAAGGAGCAAGATAGAGCAGAGAAACATGTCAAAGCTTTGGCTTTCCTTCGAGAACAAGAACATGCTTTGAAGTCTACACAACTTGGCAAAAGGAAAGGCAAAGGCAAGAAGAGATGACGTAATGATATTAAAAACCAGCAATTTGTGTTCAGCTGTTCATTTTTTTATTCAAAATATTCCCACCACAACACGTAAAGTTTTCTTCTAAGAGTTTTTAAAAGAAAAAGAGAAGACAATTTGAGTTGGTTTTAGTTTGAGTTTTAAGTAGTTTAGTCAACGTGATTTAACATTGTTCTCAAATTATAAACTTCTCTACTTTTTGTACTTTAATTTCTCTATAGTGTACTAATCAAGACAAGACAAGATAGATATGAAGATTAGTTTCTGGATATTGAGGTCCTGATTTTATAGTTTTTGACACTTTGTCGACCAAATATGTTGTAAATTGTAAGGGAATCACAAGAAACACTTAAAACTCTATCTTCTTCAGACTTTGGAAACGGCAAAAAATTTTGAAACGGTGGAAGAAGAGACCTTAACAGAACTGAACTGTCCTAAACATATAAATAATCCAAATAGAATTTAAAAAAAAAAACAAAACCGAATTGGCCGAACCGAACCAAAACGAACCGAAATTCAAGAGGCAAACCAAAATGATCGAAATTTATTTAAAATTTAATATTTTATTAAATCATGCTAAATTATCAACAAATTTTTAAAAAATTAATCAAATAGTTTACGTCTTTTTGATAGTATTGGTTCTAAATTAAAATAAATCTGAAGCCAAACCGAAATTCTTTTTAACAAAATATCATTTTCTCGAATGAATTTTATTTTTACAACCCGAATAAATCGAAATCTGAATAACACAAATCCAAACTGAACCTAACCGATATACAATTTATCTCAAATGGGTTCTATTTTTCATAATGTTGAATAATCCGAAAATCGTAGGGAAAACGATCTATTTCCCCACGAGAACTATGATATAGCATCAGTTCTCCATCAAACTATCGTGTGTCACTATTTACCCATGGAATGAAAGTTAAATAGCCAAATCCCTTTGAAATGAAAGTTAAATAACTAAATATCCCCAATATGAAAGTTACAAACTTAAAATTCCATATAAATCTGGTTAACACGGTTTTATGCGGTTTACGGTTTTTGAATTAACCGTTAAACCATTTTAAAGAACAATAAACCGGAATAAACCTGTTTATGACCCGATTAGGACCCGATAACACAAAATTAACCCATTTTTCAGTAACCCAAAAATCAAAAATTCCGAATTCAAAAATTCCCAATTCTCGTAAGAACCCTAGAAATTGAGACACCAAAATTTCGTAAGTAATCTAAAAGAGAAGTTGAAGACGATGGATTTAGTGAATGTAGATACTGAAGGTGGAGCAGATTTCGACGAAGAAGCTAATGAATGTGAGGCGTTTGAAATCGAGAAGATTTTACAAGACTTTGAAGACGAACCTCGGATTCGGTACAATGACATTACAGACAGTGATAACGAGAATGATGAAGATCTTTTTGGCTGAGATCGTACACATATCAGGCGTGACGATGGAAGATTGTACAAAGACCAGACGTTTTACAACGGAGTTGCATTCAAAGAGGCGGTTCTCGACTACGCATTAAGAACATGACGAAACATCACACAGTACAGGTACGATAAAGACAAGATTGGGTTTATATTTTCATCATCCCAATTGTGACCACACTAGCAAACACAACCAGAATCATCATCTTCTTCATGTTAGCTTTCCCTTCAACCAACTTTTCTTCTACCCTCTCAAGTATCTCCTTCTCCAGCTTACTGTGAACTTTATCAAAAACCATTTTCTCAAACTCCACTTCACTTCTTCTAATCTCTCTCACTTCTTGCTCTAGTCTCGAATTTGCCAACTGCAACTTCTCAACCTCGTTTAAGTGTGCCTCATCAACCCACTTGAATAAGTGATTGTCATTCAT
>OVAN01007062.1:654-20245 GCA_900406275.1 Anastatica hierochuntica | reverse complement strand
ATTATTTGGTTAACAATACAATATAACTTCCTAAATCTCATCCTAGATTCTTTTAATATTTTTTAGAGAAAAAAAAAATCTTATTTGGTGTTTAATATTTTGGAATTATTATTTTGAAAATATCTAAAAGAAAATATTTTCTAAATAAAAATATTTTTAACTATATAATATTAATATATACTTCATCAGTTGTATAATAAAAAATCTCGATTTAGAAAAATAAAAACATAAAACTAAAATACCTAAAAAATAAATTTTTTTAAAAAAAACTAATTTAATTCTATAAACAATAATAGATAAAACAACTTTGTCTTAAATATCTTTAAATATAAATTTTATATGCAGGGGTGAGCATTCGGGTCGGATTTTCGGGTCGGAGCCATTAGTATTCGGATTTTTAAATTCCTAAAGTTTAGCCATGTACGGATATTTTTTGGAATGGGTTCGGGTCGGATCCATTCGGGCTCGGATCCGATTTAGTAACTTTAGGAAAATTTTGATATACCTGAAAATATTTTGAGTTCGGGTTCGGGTATCTTTGGAATTTTCAGGTTTGGATTCGGTATTTTTGGATTTTCTTTAGTTTTTTTCCGATTTTTTCGGGATTTTCAGGTTTTTGGTTCGTATTCGGGTTCATAATATTTGAATTTTTCGATTATTTTTCGTTTTAGATTTGGGTTTGGATTCGTTGTTTCTAATTTTTCGGTTATTTTGAGTTTTGGGTTCGGGTGTATATTTTAAATTTTCGAGACTTTTTGATATTTTCGAAGTTATCGGATACCTGTTCGGGTTCGGATTTGGTTCGGGTAATATTTGATACCTAAAATAACTTGAAACAAAATCCGTTTGGATATTTGTCTCGATTCATTTCGGTTCAACTCAAATGTATATAATAAAAAATATACTCGTGCATCGCGCGGGTTCAACTCTAGTATACAATTGAAACATAAGAACAACAACATTTTTGGTCATCTGATATTATCAATTTTGGACTCTTATATTAATATAATAGATGCACCTTAATATGCGGCTAATAATTTGATTATTCAATCTATTAAATCAGCTAAATAAATTAGTTAAATAGGGAACAACTATTCTTTCGATTTTTAAGTGCATCTAAAAATTATTATTTCAAATTAATTTCACTAATTAACAATAACAAAAATGACACTTTTTAAATGATTAAATATGTATAATATTCAATGTTTTTAAAATTAAACTGGCAATCGGACTAAATAAATTTTTGGTTATTGTCGATGTGGTCTGACTTGGCTCAACCGAATTTAATAATATTTTAACAAATAATGTTCTAAATGAAAACAAACATATTATTTTAAAATAATATTATAATTGAGAACAAATATATTATCTTAAAAGTGAAACAAAACGTTTTAAATCATAATGTTTTGAAAACTAGAAGTGTTATTTTGCCAAAGAAAAACTATCATAATTAATAAAATAAATTAAATTCATGTTAGGAATTGAACCGAGTTTGAATCTGGTTCAATGGTTTGCCGGGTTTTGGTTCTTTATCAGTTTAATTCGATCTTTTAAACGGTCTAATATTTTAGATTTATTGATCCAATTCGGCTATGTTTTTAGTTTGCAATCAAACACCGAACCTGTTCGATTTTAAAAATATTGCATAACACTCATAGAAAAGAAAAATAAAATATAAAATATAAAAAATTAAAATATAAGAGCTTTTAATATAGAGAATTATTATGTATTTATAAAATTCTTTATATGAGTTCTAACAATAAGAAATCAGACAACGATAATACAAATGAATTGATTTTATAATCATATCACTATTTACCCTTTGACATAAATATATGGTAGAAGAAACTAATTTTCACTTTGACATCGACAATCCATATTGCTAATACGTTTCAACAATGAAAGTATTTATTTTTTACTATAATTTATTTATAATAAAAATTGTCTTTCATTTTTCATTCTCTTTTTGTATTAGATTATGGGGAAAATGCCAAAAAAAATCTCTAACTTTCAAATTTTGGAAAAAAAGATTTCTAACTTTCACTTAAGTCATTTTAACCCTCAACACTTAAAATTTGGTCATTTAAATCACAACCTTTCGTTGAACAAGTCAAAAAAAGCCCAACGAAAATCAACCGTTAAATCAGATTTATCTAAAATGACGTCGTTAAATCGAAAATAATAAACATGACTTACGAAACTAAGACTTAAACCCTCTATCTCATATATAACACAATAACACGAATATACATTACCAACTTGCCTAGTTAGCTTTCCTTCACATTTTCTTCACACCTCTATATATCTAATTAGCTTTGCAATTCTATAAATTAGTTAAATAATTTAATAAATTAGCTATTTTAATAAATTAATCATTAAAATAGTTTTGAGATTCAGTAATTTGAATTAGTTTAATAATTTATAACATAAATTCAATAATTTATTAATAACATATATAATATTTTCCAATCCTTTTTCAATATATTTTTAATTTAAAACTAATTTATTTATTAAATTATTAAACTAATTAAAATTACTGCAAAAATAATTTACTTACTAAATTATTAAATTAATTTATTTATTAAACTAACTTATTTATTAAATTATTACCTCATTTTTTCGAATTATATGGGGATTTTTTGACATTTTTACCAAGACTTTTATAAATCTGTTATTTTAATGAATTTATAAATAAATAATTTAATAATTAAAAACATAACAAATGTGTATCTAAATCATGTATATGATATGTGGCCAATTCTCTCCATGAGAGTGACACTTCATTATATATCATAGTGACAAGTGAATCTTTAATTATGTATATGACTTTTGAAATTTTCACTACTTATTCTTCCATTAAATATAATTTATCATGGTTAGTTGTACATCATTAAAAGTTTAATTATATTTAATAGGTATTTTGAAAACAATTCAAAGAGATATCCGATCTATATAAAAAAAATTACAAATTTTTAATGTTTTTTTGTATTTTTCACCATTATTTATATATTTTCATTTTTATTCAGTAAGTTATAAATCTAGGAAGAAAATGAGTTTAGAAAAAGCAAAACTATTTCTCTAATATAAATATATTTCATGATATTTGATAATTAGTAAATGATTAAAATAGATTTTAAGGAGTTGAGCCGTAGAGTAAATATGCATCTTCAAATCTTTATTAGTAAATGATTTATGTATTTTAGTACTAGAAAAAATGTATTTCTATTTTTATTTTATTGGTGTAGAACTCAGTTAAATATATTAGTGTCACTTAAATTTTCAAAAAAATAGCTAATAACTTTAAAACAAAACTCAGTTGTACACTCGGTTACTCATCTACTACATGTAAAATTTGCAGATATGGTTGGCTAGAATCTAGTTTTCCCTTTATAATGTTGTTAGGCGTGACATACCGATAAGTTGTCAAAACGGTTTAGGTCATACCAACTGAATTCACAATATATAAATACAATTTATTTGTGTGTTGTCAAAAACAATACATGTGAGTTCTATTTTGAATAGGCAAACTTGTGCAATTTGATAGAAATAAGAAAGTTGAGCCACGTGTGATGTAATAGGGCGAACAATCGGAGAGATTGCAAGAGGGATTCCGAGAAAGAAAAATTCCAAGAGAGGCTTCGGAATAAAACTATTTCATTTCATCTTAATAAATCTCTTCGTCCGATTAGAAAACCCTTCCTCTATTATCCGATTTTCTCTTTGTGTATCTTCTTCTTGACCCTCTCCCGTTGAACGAAATCATCCTTCTCTTTCTGCCTTATCGCTCGCTATTTTTGCTTTAGGCGAAACATTCCTCAATCAACCCGTTGCGTGTACACGGAGCAAGATTCTTTGAAGAATTTCCTTTTGCTGCCTCTTAATCGCTAAAAGAAACTGCGAGATTGAGTCGAGTTTTTTTTAGGGTTTTGAGTAATTGGGTATGCGAGAGGAAGGGGATAATATGGTTCCTAAAGCAGATGGTGAAGTGGTACTTGAAATGGCATCGTTTGAACAAGGTCAGCAGCAGAAGCAGCAACTCGTTGTTGGGTATGCTTTGACATCCAAGAAGAAGAAGAGTTTCTTGCAACCCAAGCTTGAAGTTCTTGCTAGGTATGAAGTTATAAATCCTTTTCTTGTTTTCATCTTTCTCTATGCCAAAAAAACTGTGTAGAACTCAATTGATGATTGCCCAATTCACTTTTCTTACATTTTAGTTATAAACCCTTTTCTTGTTTTTGGTTGTTGTCCCTTCTCTCTTTTCAGGACACTGATTTTATATTTGGTTTCATAGCCATTTGCAATGTTTTGTCTATAATTGAAACTATTTGCAGATAATCTCTTTGTGGCATCAGGAATATTCCTTTATACAATTCTTTGGGATTAGTTTCCACTGTGAGGTCAAGCTTGTGATTTAAAAACTCTTTTTTTTTTGGGTTCACTTACTTCTTGGCTCTCTCGTGGATAGTAGTATTGTATTATTTATATACCACTCAAACAGTGATGACTAATTTGCTGATCAACAGGGATAAAATGGGTATCAGTTTTCTTGTCAACCATTAGTTTAGTTATTCTGTCTGCATTTCCAGAAGTATTTTTAGAGAAGATGCTGACATTATCTCTTGTTCGTGTTTATAGTAAAAAAGGCATTTCCTTTGTTTCCATAGACCAGGACAGGCCACTGTCTGAACAAGGCCCATTTGATGTTGTTCTGCATAAGGTATGTGTGCTCGAACAATGTTTTTGCAGGGAGTGTGCTACGATAACTTAGTGTTACGTATGCAGAGCATCTATCCTTTAGTTGTTCTAATATTGATTGTTCGGTTGCAGTTGCTGGGAAATGAGTGGCATGAGGTTATTGAGGTATCCAAATCTATTGGACTAATTGTAGTTTTATTGTTGTTGTTATAACTATTTATTCTAGTTTTAATTTCATTCCTGTGATTTGCAACTATCTTAGCAGTTAATTTAACAAATGGAAAGAGCCTTTGCCTAGTTTAGAGATTCAGAGAAACTTAGTTCTGACCTTCCTTTATTTAGCTAAAGTAGGATAAGTTTAGATAATGATGTGGTATCTGAGAGATCTCTGACCAGTCTGAACAATTTTACAAAGTTTTTCCATTATTATCAAATATTCTGTTCCATAACTTACAAAAGTAGCTTATGTTTGTGTCTCTCCTATATGTGCTTGTAGGACTATCAGCAAAAACATCCAGAAGTGACTGTGCTTGATCCTCCAGGTGCAATCCAGCATATATATAATCGACAATCAATGCTCCAGGGTATTGCAGATTTAGATCTTGCAGATGGTAACTTCTATATGACGGTTGCAATCCTTGCATATTCTTTATAGTAGGAAACTATAAAAATTTTCATGAAATGATATTATATTTTCTTCGTAGGCATGATATGTGTTCCAAAACAAATGGTTATCTTAAAAGATACAACATCTAGCGGTGACAAAGTTGCAGAAGCCGGTCTAAAATTTCCACTAGGTATAATTGATTGTAGCTAATGTTCTTGTTCTGAATTTTCTTCCTCTCAAATTGCTACTGTGAAATCGTGGGATTTAGCTCACTCATATTATTTGGACAAAGATTCATTTTTGCTCGTGTTTTTATATACTTACAGTTGATTTAAATCTATCTTTGTTTACTTGTCCAGTTGCAAAGCCACTTTTGGTTGATGGAACTGCCAAGTCGCATCAATTGTTCTTAGCCTATGATCGTCTCTCTCTTGCAGAACTTGAACCTCCTTTGGTTCTCCAAGAATTTGTAAATCATGGTATCAGGTTTATGTTACAGTTGAAAATGTGCTGTGTGATATATCTCTTGAATCTGCAATGCGATCTTGACACACTTTTGTTTATGCCCGAAGGAGGAGTGCTGTTCAAGGTTTTTGTTGTTGGTGATGTGATAAAGGTTGTCCGACGTTTCTCTCTACCCAATGTAAGTAATGTTGAAAAAGCCAAAGTCGCTGGTTTATTCCGATTCCCAAGGGTATCATCTGCTGCGGCTTCAGTTGACAAAACAGACTTGGACCCTCATGTTGCTGGTTAGGATTACTCTTGTTAA
Organism: Anastatica hierochuntica; assembly: GCA_900406275.1. Taxonomy (NCBI): domain Eukaryota; kingdom Viridiplantae; phylum Streptophyta; class Magnoliopsida; order Brassicales; family Brassicaceae; genus Anastatica; species Anastatica hierochuntica. The sequence goes on along the minus strand of OVAN01007062.1, from coordinate 14,174 downwards.
ATATATATTTGTTGCATTTGATTGGTATCGTATTGTATGTTTATGTTTCAAGTGTTGTGGCAGAGCTACCTCCAAAGCCATTGCTCGAGGGGCTTGTGAGAGAATTACGAAACCGATTGGTATGAATCGTAATGCTCTGTATAAATAGATAGATTATAGCTGTTCCTCAATTGTAAGAGTCTGGTTTTTCGTTGGTGTGTAGGGACTACGACTGTTCAACATAGACATGATCAGAGAACATGGGAGCAAAGACGTGTTTTATGTCATTGACATAAACTATTTTCCTGGCAAGTTTCTACTAAATTCTTTGTGGCTCTGAATACCGATTTGATAATGTAAAGGTTATTGATTTAGGATTCAATATGTAGGGTATGGAAAGATGCCGGATTATGAGCAAGTATTCATTGATTTCTTCCTGGATTTGGCACGAACGAAGCATAATAAGAGACCGTGTTTAAAAGGTGGAATAGATAAGTGAAGGAGATTGTGAAAGAGATCAAAGCTCTTGCAAGCTGAAATATTGTGCTGAGAGATGATGTACAGAAAAAAAAGCTTCCAAGTTGTTAACAGTAGCAGATAACAAGTTTTGATTAGTGATTACATCTTTGTTAATTTCTGCAAAATTTATTTTGTCATCCTTGTTTTACTGTCATACCATGTTTTCTTCCTAAATCTTTCAGGTTTTACTTATGATTTTATTGTTTCCCATCTGAAAAAGTATTGTGAACAAGAAACGCGAGTATATAAAGCATGGAACTAGCTTGCTACATCTTCAACTTTTAATGGTGAAATCTTTATCTCCGGTTGACCAATGTGAAACTACGATTGTTGTTTCTTTATGAAAAAAATACTAAAAATATGTTCGATTTTGTTAGTAAGATTGGCTAAGAAAATAATTATTAGAGAAAATTACCTAAAACAACTCTATAAAACATACTAGAATAACACATGTTTACTACACTAACTCTAATCGTTTTGCAAAAACCATTAAACCCAAATAATCATCTTATTAACACTAATGCCATTTTAATTTATTTTTAATATTAACATCTCTCTAATTCAAATAAACCCTAAATTTGTTCCCCCTAAGAAAATCTTGTAAACCCTAAAATAATAAACAATTTGGCTGAGAACAACAACAAAAAAAAAACAATCGTCGGCGCCCTCTATCTCTCTCAAACACCCTGCGACATCTACACAACTGTCGGCGCCGTCTTCTGCACTCGTCGGCCCTGTCCTTCTGCAATCGCCAGCGCCCTCCATCTGCACAAGTCGGCGGCGCATCTTTGCACCTGAAGCTTCGCTTCTCAACCGCGACATTGTCTCTCTTTCGTAACTGTCGAGGACGTTTGAAGCAAATTCCGGCGCCATCCATCGTATTTCGTCTACAACTGCTGATCAGTTTGAACTTCTTCAACCGCCGTCGATTTGCCACAAGGTTTCACGAAACCAAAAACCTCTTCAACCACTGCCTATCACACTGGTTGGTGTTTTACTTACAGATTTAAACGCAGTTGCTACAGATTTACAAAATATATCGCGGTTGTTTGCTCAATTGTTACAGATTTGTTTGCTTGGTTACGACAGATTTGTTTAAGTTATAGCTACAGATTTATTCATTCGTTGTTTACTAGATTACCTACAAATTTTGTTTTCAAATGACAAAGTTGTCTCTATATTTACGAAGCTACAAATTTTTTCGTTTTCTAATTTCTAATAGCTACAAATTTGTTCTCTTAATTATTACATATTCATTGTTTTGTAGTCACAGATTTAATCTTTATATTCACTGAGTTGGCACAGATTTACATATTTTTCGTGCTCTAATTTCTTATAGCTACATAATTATTCTCTTAATTACTACAGATCTGTTGTTCTGTAGTTACATATTTAATCTTTTGTTTGTTGAGTTCCTACAGATTTAATTCTCTAGTTCTGCATAGTCTCTACAGATTTGTATAGTGGTTAACTATAGATTATTTTTTGCAGATAATATGGCTTCCAAGAACAACATCTACCTACCACTACTAGTCAAATACGTGAAACCTCTAAAGCCAAATCAGCATAGTATGGACCATAATTGTTTGTTGAACAAATTTGGGATTATGAAAGAATAGCTCGAAGAAGATGTACGGTAAGTTCTAAAGGCTTCTAGTCTAGGAGTGTTTCTGAAGCATTCCGAGGTTGAGTATACATGGGCTGGACAGAGAGTTCAGTGGCTTCTGAAGCATCAATTATCAGTCAACAACATCCATGAGATATGGTTTCTAGCTGGTGGTCAACCCATTCGTTTCTCATTAAACGAATTTGCTGAGATCACGGGGCTTAATTGTGATCAAATAGATGAAAGAAACATATGTGAGGCTAATCATGAGAATTTTTGGAAGGATCTACGCTTAGATTCGGGTATTGGTCTAACCTTCTTGGAGTTAGAAAAAGTTATGGATCGTTGCACGAGTTGGATCTTAGAAAAGAAGGTTATGGTGGGACGGTTGTGCATTCTTCCGGTTGGAGTATTTGGCATGCGTAAAGGGAGTAGGTTAGATTTTCAAAGTGCGAGAAGAGTTCTAGAATCAGATGCATTCGAGAAGTACCCGTGGGGTCGAGTAGCTTTCACTAGTCTTACACAATCTATCAAGATACAAGACTACACAAAAGATAGTGTCTCGCTCCAAGGATGTGTTCATGCTCTTTTGATTTTGATTTATAAGAGTATACATTCTTTAGGAGAGACACATGGCTATAGAAGGGAGACTACTGAAGAACCATTGCTTAATTGGCGGTTATCTCAAACCCGGTTTGATATGGATCAATTCATCGCGACGACGAAGAGTAAGAAAAATGGGAAGGTAAATGTTACTTTTTTGCCACAGATCTGTTTGCAGTTCTTACAGATTTTTTAGGTCTACAGATTTAGTAGTTATGTGCTCACAGATTTGTTTGATGTGAATTGGTTTAAATTCTGTACTACAGATTTATTACTGTGTCTCTACAAATTTATTCTCGTTGTTCTTTCTGTCTCTACATATTTATGATATACCTTACATACTTTTAATTTAGTTGCTACAGATTTATTATTTATGTGACAACAGATTTTTTTACTAATGACGAAATTTAGTACTCCGTTTTTCAGCTTCCAGTTAGGCATATGATTTCTGTTACTGAAGAAGCAATGTACCCATAATGGAGTGACAACAATGGTTGTGCCGATCCTATGGTAGACAACTTGATTAAAGATATCATAACTGGTCAAGTAAGATTTGATGTTTGGGATTTGGAGAAAGATATAAAAAAAAGCAAGGAGAGGAAAAAGTAGGACACCTAAAGGTTGGTGCTAGAGCTGAGATTTGTATGAAAAGGAAGATAAACAAAGTGACCTTTGATAAAGGGGATGGAAAATTGAACACTAAGCATAAGAAAAAGAAGGTTTCTATGCAAGACTCTGATCATGATGATGATGAATCTTCCATGTCGAAGAAGAAGAACAAGCAAGTCAATGAATCTTTGGAGGTTGGTTCGAAGTTCTTATTGTGATTCATATTTGACTAAATTTAGTGTTAATTAAATTTTCATACATATGTAGGTTGCTGCCTATAGTGGAGTTTCAAAGATGATTGAAAAATTGACCGAGACAGTTGACAACATGGGAAACAAGATGGCTCATCGAATGGATGGTTTTAAGTCTCGAATGGATGGTCTCAAGGCAAGGGTTACAAAAAAGATAAACAAGAATGAGGCAAATCTTTGGAAGAGGATTAGTGCATTAGAGAGTGATCTAAAGCAAGTACACAACCACCACACTGAAGAAGCTAATAAAGAAGTTGTAAACTCAACCAAGAAAGGACATGATGATGAAGCTTTCAGCAAATCACCCGTAAGTAATTTCTTATATGTCTACAGATTTGTTATCCCTGTAGTTTCAGTTTTATGTTCATATTCCTACAAATGTTTTTATAAACATAGTTACAGGTTTATTGGAATATGACTACAAATTTTATTTGAAATGCTACAAATTAACTTAGAACGTGAGTACATATTTTTTCCCAAAAACTTAATTGGTTATAGATTTTTATCACATGGCTACATATTTATTACAAAAATTAGAACGTGGTTATAGATTTTTTCCGAAATACCTAACTTGTTACAATTTTTTTTTCACATGGCTACAGATTTATTACGAAAATTAGAACGTGACTACAAATTTATTACGAAAATTAAAATGTGGCTACAAATTTTTTTGTCACATGGCTACATATTTATTATGAATTCGAGATTTTTATGTATCATGGCTACAGATTTAATATTTTTTCACATTTATGGATTGTTGATGCAAAACATACATCGGAGGGTGAGGTTGCAGTTACCCATCTTGTGCACAAACCAAGACCCAAAGCGGAAATTAAAAAGGTCTAGCAAATAAAGAAGGTGAAACAAGAAGTTAAAGAGGGTAAGACGAAGGCTGCAATAGAAAAATCCACATAACCCATTAAAGAAGGTAGCGACATCGAAGATATAACTGCGAAAGTTGAAGAAAAGGATCAGAAAATGGCATCTAATTCGAAAGAAACGACTTCAAATGTATGTATACATCTCCAATGTCTACAGATTTATTATCAGATTTATGGCATTGCTACAGATTTATTATCAGATGTATGACATTAATACAAATTTATTATTAGATGTTGGAAGATCTAATTTGTAATCGTTACAGGTTGCAGAAAAAGCGGTGGATGTTGCACTGTCAAAATTTGAGGAAGTCATATCCAATCTAGGTGGGAATACCCCTAAAGATAAACGCATTCCACAGTTGGCAGAATCTCAAAAGATGACATTTATTGGGAATTCTACGGTGAAGCGCATCATGGGGGTCACAACATCTGAATGGGTGTATAATCCTTTCGCACCTGTGGACGAGAATAAATATGCAAAACTTCAGGTGTACCTTCAAGAAGACGAGTAATGTGCCTACAAACCATGTCCTCACCATTAGTAGATTATTGATTCATGTTTTAATTTTTTTGTAGGGAGGAGCCAATTTCAAGCAGCAACGCATACACAAAGTTCTATGTGGAACTGATTACACCGAGAGAAGAGTGGCCACAAACCGATTTTGGATGGCTAATATGTCGGGTAAGAAGCTACAGATTTATTTATATGCTTACAAACTTATTAGCCTGATTGCTATATGTTGCTACAGACTTGTTTTGTTGAACTTATGTTGCGACAACTTTGTTTACTATGTTGCAGCAAATTTGTTTATATGCTTACAGACTTATTAACCTGATTGCTATATGATGTTACATATTTTTTTTGGACATTAGGTGTCTTCGCAAAATGTTGCGACAGATTTTTTACTATATGTTGCTACAGATTTTTTTTCGACATTAACTTGATTTTCTATTTTTCATTTCTTCACAGCATATGAGCGCAACAATCACAATGTTCAGGAAGAGGTTAATGAGAGAAAATTGTCCGTTTCACAGTCAACGTATAACTTTCTTGGATCAAGACTTTGTGGGCATGATGGTGTTTGGTTACAATCAATTCAAACATGATGGAAAGAAGTTCTTATTCAGACAATACTACTTGGATCATGCTAACGGACTTCTTCCAAAGGATTCTCCAACAAACAAGAAGTGGTATGTTGATGTTGATCACATTTATGCATGCCATAATGTCAACAACAGTCATTGGGTTTCTTTGGATATTGACTTGCTGAAGAAGAAGATCTTCGTATATGATAGCATCCCAAGCCATGTTAACGATAGTAAGTTGATTGAGTTTTGTCAGCCTTTCAAGCGTATGATCTCGTATTTACTGTCCACCATCGTTCCTACAGATGTTTGCAGGAAATCTTATGCAAGCTTAGATCTGAAAAAGAAGACGAAGGATGTCCTGAGGAATAAATATCCAGGTGATTGCGGTGTCTACACAATTATCTTTTTTTTTGTCAATAGTCTACACAATTATCTACGTCGAATGTTTAGTCCTTGGAGTTTCTTGGCAGGATCTCTCAGACAAAGTCATTTCAAAAATTTGCAAGAGGCTTGGCGCAGAGATTTATGATGAAGTTCCAGATGACGTCGGACCGACTATTTCTGATCCTCACCCACATGCTCAAGTTATCGTCATCCCTCACCTCAGAGACACGCAGTAGGTTGTCACTTTTTACTACAAATGTAGGGTTCATGACTACGGATTTATTTTAGTTTCACTATGGATATATTTAGTTTGACTACATATTTGTGTTTTATGACTACATATTTGTTTTTGTTTCACTACGAATATATTTATTTTGAGGCAGGTTTTATGGTTTATGACTACGGATTTTTTTGTTTCACAACGGATATATTTAGTTTAACTACGAATTTGTTTTGATAGACATGTTTAACCGAAATTGTTCTTTTTTGTGTACACACCTAATAACAACAAACATTAAAAACTTAAAAAAGCAAACAACAAACATTAAAATCTACGAAAAATATATTCAAGTCTCGAATATTTAATTTTGTAGAAACTAATTGAATTGTTTAACACAAACTAACAACAAACATTTATCGTTTTAAAAACTCAATAAAAGATAAAACTTCAAGTTGAAGTAGATAAAACACTTTAACATCTTCTAAGCCTCACAACACACAAGTGGCACGATTATGACCTACTTGCGTGCAATTACCGCAAGTATGTTGCGCTCTTGGCCTTTTCTTTTCCAACATAGTTTCCAATACTGATTTCCTTCTCGATTTCTTTGGTCGACCCAGTGGTTGTCGAACTTCCGATGGTTTGCATATTTGGCACGCAACTTATTCTTGTATTGGTAAAGAATAATCTCTTGGCATTATGGCATTTGTGTAGGCATTGCACAAGTAGTTTCTGAGGTAGTACGCATGACATATTTGCATCGAAGAGATTTTCTTACTTTCAGCAATGACCAAAGCGTGTACACATGGTATTTTCTCCACATCAACCCGACGACAAGTACACTTTTTATTTCGCAAATTAAGCATGTGGAGAGATTTTTCACCAATAGTTTGAACTTGATATGCATCTATGTCTTGGACATTAAGTGTCTTCGCATAATCAACACGTCCCTGTCAACATGTATGCAATACGTAATCAGCCGAAACAAATCTGATGCAACTTGTATGAGTTGAAAATAAATATGTTGTAACATGTACGCTTTATAGAAAAACATGTATGAGCAGAAAAAAAAATATGTGGTAACTTCAACGCTATAGAAAAACAAATCTGTAGCAACAGGTATGTTTATAAAATTACCTCTAGTATTTTCTCCATCCCACGTGTCAGTAAAGTATTCATCTTCAATGCGTTTTTTCTTCGCTCTGAAAAACCACCTAGTCATCATGGCCCTTATTGCATCTACGAGGTGAAGAATGGACAAACTACTCGCATTTTTCAATACCTTATTAATTGGTTCAACATTGTTACTCGTAGTAAAATTGTATCTATCACCTGGGAAGTGCACACGTGTCCACATTTGTACATCAGCTCGTTGAAGGTAGGCGTGAAGTGGAGGATTAAGTGCTTCAATATGAGAAAATGCTGATTCAAAATCAACAATTCTAAACGCAGTTGCTGCCTTTTTAACTAACCCAAATGCCTCCTTGCCCCTAAAACGAAGCAATATATTCTTGTACAAATGGTATGTACAAATACTGCGACTAGACTTCGGGTAAACCAAAGCAATAATTTTCTCTATAGATTTGTGCCTATCGGATATTATAGCAAGATCGTCATCATCTGGAATAATGCTGCTAAGTTGCCTAAAAACCACTCCCACGATTCATCATTTTCAGTATCCACCACAACGAATGCTATAGGATATATCTGGAAGTTACCATCTTGGGCGGTTGCAGTGAGTAGTGTTCCCTTGTATTTTCCTTTTAAATGTGTACCATCAACCACCACAACATTTCTCATGAATGCGAATCCGCTTATGCTTGCATCAAATGCTAGAAAAATATACTTGAATCTATGATCATTGTCAACCTCTAGCAGAGTCACTGTTCACGGATTTTCCTTTCTTATCATGTACAAGTACTTCGGAAGTTCTTCGTAAACTCTCTTTGGACTGTCAGAAACCAATTCCCGAGCATATTTCAATGTACGATATGCCTTCCAATACTCCATTTGAAATCAGAAAGAAATGTATACTTAATGCCTCGTAACTACATAAACAAATCTGCATCTACATAAAGAGTAACAACCTAATAAATCTGAAAAAACAAACTCGTCAAATCTGTAACTATATAACAAGTAACTCTTATTAAATCTGTAAAAACAAACTCGTCAAATATGTAACTACATAACAAGTAACAACCTAATAAATCTGTAAAAACAAACTCGTCAAATTTGTAACTACATGGCAAGTAACGATAATCAAATATGTTCAAAAACAAACTCGTCAAATCTGTAACTATATAACAAGTAATATGTAAGAACAACTAATTAAATCTGTAATAACAAAATTAACTTTCGTTAGTTACCTTGATCTGGAATTGTTAATTCATTGTCTCAGCTACATGATTTGGCAACACAGTGGGTCCAACTCCACCGAAAAAATCTTTTTATAATCTGCCCAATATCTCTGGAGTTGCTTGTCGGCCTGTAAGGAATGTTCAGTTATCGAACATGTATGTTCAGCAACATAAACACGAATATGAAATATCGTATAATCTCTAACAGGTGATGCTCTTAACTTCCAAGTGCAATTTTCTATCCAACACTTTACACGCAGCAAGATTGGTGTCGATATATCCACGCCATAATCAAACTCTGTACCACCGTTGACATTTTCAATCTAGTTTCCAATCCCTCTTTCGTTTTGAAACTTTGCCCAACAATCAACTCTAAAGACGACATCCCTAATGATACATAACGTAGAGGTTTTCTCGGTGTCAAAGTTTAATATTTATAAACCTAATACCCTATGCTCAATCCCGCAAGAGAACGAGGTCAATTGTAGTATTTTAGTGTCGTCCATGGATTTAGAGGCTTGTGCTAGTAGAACCTAAACAAAGAGAATATGCTAAGGGTTCTAGTCTTGAAGGCGATCTAGTAAGAGATTGTCACGGGTCTCTACTAAACCTAATCGAAAGTGAAGGTAACCATGGTGATTGTGCAATAAAGAAAGAAATAACAAAATGGTATGAAAGCAAAGAGTAAACAAAGAGTAAACTTGGATCTAATCAAAAGAAAGATAGGATCTTGAGACAATGGTTATGGGTTCTGGTTCAATCTAAGGAAGTAATGGATTTTGGGTAAGGCTTTATTAGAGGATCGAAGTTATTCCTAGACAAAGGGTCCCTTAATAACCGATCAACCCACTCTCGTGGCGGAGATCAATTCACCTATACACACTACAAGGCTCAGCTCTCGTTTGTTGCCCATCTAAGCATGCACGTGATAGTCTAATTTAAGCCCTTTTAGTCATCTAGCACCTAGGTAACATCCACTCTCATGAGCCCAAGTAAAAGACATAGATCTAGTTCTCTCAAGCATTTCATCGAACACTTTCTAGGTGTCTTTGAGCAAGCAATAATCTTTGACGAACTAAACTAGATCTAGTAGAAATCTATGTCAAGATCTAGCCTAAACAACCATTACAACCCTAGATCTAACCCTAGCCTATCATATCTCAAGTTCCAACAAGGATCTACTCACTAAATCTCATGGAAATCCAAAGACATGAAATGGGTCTTTGAACTCCCATGGTTAAGAAGAATAGATCTAGAGAGAAAGATAGAGAGATAATATCCAAATCACTCAAAGAAACAAAGAGTTATTACAAGGTTTTTTAGATCTCAAAACAAGTGTCTTAAAATGTCTAAAAAGAGGTTTCAAAGTTGTATCAAAGTGTGTCTTTGTTCTTGGAACATAAGGAGGTATTTATACTAAAGAGAGAGTGGAGGAAGCCCAAAAATAAGGGTATTTTCGACAAAGGTTGTCAGCAATCGACCTCCAAGGTTGATGGGGGCATGCCTCAGGTCGATGGGAGCTTCCCTTTTGGCAGCTAAAGTCTTGGTTGCTGGAAAGGTAGGAAGCCATCGACCTTAGGTAGCTAGCCATCGACCTCAAGGTCGATGGGAGCTTCCCTTTAGCAGTTTTAATGGCTTCTTGCTCCTCTTTGATGCCTTGTTGATCCTCAACTCTTCCATAGCCTTTTGCTCCTTTTTTCCTTGATTTCTTAGCTCTAAATCCACCTTGAATCCATCCCTAGAGCCTCCATAGATCCATCCATTATTTCACCTACAAAATGCAAAGAAAATGCATGTAAATGCAAAATGTTCCTAAACTAGACTCTAGACTCCAACTAATGCATTCTAGGACTTAAATGCCATATATACAACCTTAAATNACCTAAAAGTGGATGAAACTAAGCTAAAATGAACCTTATTATGCATGAAAATATATACACATCAACACCCTCGGACTTGTCCTTTGCTTGTCCTCAAGCAAACAACAAAGATCAAACCCGGAAATGAGGTTTGTAAGTGGGAAGTCAAAACCAAGATAAGAAAAGTAATTCCTTATTGCCTAATGTCCTCAAGACAAGTAAAATAGTGCAAAGATCATCTAAGAGCCTAAGTACTTCTCCATGATCATCATAAAACCAACTCTTATAATCTATGTTAAGCATCCATAAACTATCTCATCATCAATTCCTTTTTACATTCAATTAAGCTAAGGCGTGAGTTCTTTACTCATAGGCAATGTATCTTTTCCATTCGGTTTGGAGTTCAAAGAAGGGTTTTAATGTAAAGAAGTGTAAAAAGAAGAGGGTTCAATCGATTTTTGTATTGGTTTCTCTCAAACAAAGTAGTGCAAGACACTAGGCAAAAGCAAGGTGGTAGCCGAACAGTTTATGTNGGAGTTCAAAGAAGGGTTTTAATGTAAAGAAGTGTAAAAAGAAGAGGGTTCAATCGATTTTTGTATTGGTTTCTCTCAAACAAAGTAGTGCAAGACACTAGGCAAAAGCAAGGTGGTAGCCGAACAGTTTATGTATACAAAGCATTTACTTCCTCTAATTTTTCCCACCCCATTGCTTCCTAAGGATCTAGACACTTACTTGATATTCTACCCATCCTAATACTAGAAACCAATAGCTTTTATTGAACCAAACTCATTCTTTTTCTTTCTTTTTGTAGACAACTAGAGATTCTTAAACATTTTAGACTTCTAAGCTACTAACCTTCTTTTGTATTTCAGGAGCCACTATCTAATCACTTGGATTCTTTGTTTCTTTTTCTTTTAAGGGGGGACTCTCTAAGCTTTTAGTTTTCGAAGGTTAGAGCTTTAACTTAATATTAACCTCTAGTGTCTTTTTCTTTACTTCTTTTTCTTATCTTTTTTTATTTTTCACCTTATTTATTTTTCTTATTTGAACAATCTAGGATCATATAAGCACTTAGGGAACATATACTTGACTCACTATTCACTAACCATTCCCAACACTTAGATAAACCCAAAACCACAAAGATTTTCCCATCCTATAACTCTAGTTAGCCTTAAAGTAAGGCTAACTCTAAGGAAGTATCCTCTTTGTCGTTCAACTTCAATTCACGCGAGTTTTTGCCCGTGTGTGCATTTTCCTAAAGAGGCCTCACATACGAAATAATAGGGGGTTTGAAGGAAAGGTTTAAGNNNGGTAGGTTACTACTTTAAAGAGGAGAGTAGCCATTTGAGCTAAGATAGAGTGGTACAAATGGATAGAACATAGCTCAAATGTAATGAATTCCCATGGTCAAGTATGACAATGCCCATAAGCAAGATGCTAAAGTTCATTAAAAAGCCATCTTAGATAGGAATTGATTTAAGAGAAAATCTACTTCAACATTCGCAAAAATCTTTCAAGTGGTCAATTCCAATCAAGGGTTTTCCCAAGACTAAAAGCGGTCTAGGCATCATCTTACTTCTAATGAGGGCATTATTCATTAAGCAAAACTTATCCATCTATAAGGTAGTATCATCATTGTTCCCTATGAAAAATGCAATCCTATATGCTCCTACAAACTAAGTATGCACAAATGTACGCAATCTATATGAAAATTTTGAAAACAAAATGAAAATGTTTTTGGTTTTTTTTTTCCGAAAAGTTTTCAATTTTTTTGGTTTTTTTATAAATCATAACTATCTACAATGCAAGACTCAATATGCATGAAAAGAAAAGAAAAACATCAAAACTAAAAATAGTATTAGTACTAAGCCCCTCTCTTGGGCTTAAATTTCATCGTCTCGGTGAACTTTAAACTGTTAGAGTGACCAATAAAAACACACATGAAAAATGAAAAACATGCAATGGTATTCACAAGGGAAAGTAGGTGTACCTTTTAGACAACTCATATGAATGAGTGTCTCGATGAATCAATGGATGGCTCGGGCTCATTGTTATGAGGTCCTTGGTGGTATCATTCTTTGCTCTGTCCATGTTGGGTAGGATAGTTTCATAGGTCTTTGTGGTGAAGCCATTTGTTTAGTGCCTACACTTAAAAATGTAAACAAAGTGAATTTTAAAACTTTAAAAGAACATAATAATAAAGTAAAGGGGTTAACATTGAATTGTAATCATAAACTAAGCACTAAGATTTCCAAGATCCATTCAACTATCCTAATCTTACCCATTATCCCAAATGTATCATGCTTAGTTAGAATCAAAATGTCATCTTAATATGTGATACAATTTTCGGCCATAATGGTTAAAACATGCACTTGACTTTTTCACTTCTCAAACTAATGGCTTTTGTTCAAATGTTTTCTAGACTACTAAGTTCAAAATCTAAATGATATCTTTCAAAGAACAAGTCCAAATTTAGACATGATGTGCTGTTAATATAATATGTCCAAATTTATATCTCATGGATAATACTCAAAGTAGTAATGACAAGTCATACTCAAATAATACCAAACATTCAAACAACCACCTCAAGTTTAGCTATGAAAGAACCAAACACCAACTTTCCTTTTATGAGAACTTAGAAATCGAAATTCATGAGTGTCTCAAACACTCCAACAAGTTTCCCAAATTAAGAAAATGGTCAAAGGTTATTACCACATCTAAAACCCAAAGCCAAAAGCAAGCGACAAGTTCAAGTTTCCTCAAAATAGAAAATCAAAGTACTATTCACTTCAAACACACAACTTAAGATTCTTGTAATTCTAAGCCTTTCTAAGCAAATGTAGCTCATGAAACCTTGATAATTAAGCCTTCTATAACCTAAGCTCCCATTAAACATCATTTTCTCCCTTTCAAATCCAAAAATTGAAATTTAAGAAGTGCAAAGGGGGGGTTTTAGAGATTTCCTTACCTTGTTGTTGATGTTATGAAGAGAATGGGATGAGGAGAGAATCTTGAATGAACTTAGAAAAACAAAACCAAAGATTTCCAACACAAATCTCTCTTTGAAAGTAAAAGCTTCTCCCTTGGTAAATTCTTTCAAAAATGGCAACAATAAGAGAGAGAGAGAGAGAGAGAGAGAGAGAGAGAAATGCCTTCTTAGAGT
>OVAN01007061.1:0-20245 GCA_900406275.1 Anastatica hierochuntica | reverse complement strand
TGAGATCAATTACATTCCAACTCTTTCTATATCTACATATATACGTTAATAATAACTTCCGACGACTGTTTATAACACCAATCGGCGAGCAACGCAAAATCAACATTAATATTTGTAGTGCTATTAATGATTAATCTATTCACCATCACTCAAAAAAGGATATTAGGTAAGAAAGAAAACTATCACAATTAATTGTTAGTTTATTTATTTATCATGGAAGTTAATTAAGTCAAATGGAAAAGAATGATATCTAACCCATGATTTATAAATATGAACATTAATTGTTTTGAAAGTTCTAGCCAATTAGTCAAATACTATTGAGTAACAAAACACTCAGGTTACATTATCAATTAGAATTTATTGGGTATATAAAAACTGAGGCTTAACAATAACATCATCAACTTTTTAAAAAAATTAAGATGTAAAGAAGAATCGGGTCTAAGTCCGTGAGAATGTTTAATGAATGTAGTCAATGTAGTCTTTCTCTCGATACATACTTGGCACACTCCAAGTTCTTGCCTCTCTAAAAGGGAAACACATACAAATCATGTATTTAATTCTCAAGAGAACAAAACATTTGACCAGTATTTGTTGTCACATTTAGTACTATTATAATCCCTTGGTTTCACTTTAAATAATGTTTTAGAGATATACTTTTTGCAAAAACTAATATTATATGATATTTGTGAGTATTTGTATTATGCATTATGAATTTTTACCGGTTGAATTAGGTTTAGTTAATGATATTTTCTATAAAAAATACGTGAACTCAATAAAATTTAACAATTTTTCAGTTGGTGTGCCAAAAATCTAAATATCCACGACGGACATGAAAAGAAACAAAAAAAACAGATGAATAAACGTAAAGAGAAAGACACAATATTTAACGTGGTTCGTCAAAAACGCTACGTCCACGGATAAAGAGAAAAAATTTATTAATGGAGGCTAGTTTTCTCTATGTACAATTAGAGATAATCAGAACATAAGAATATATAGAGTATCCTATCTCGAAAACCCTAAGAACAAATAAGAAAATTACTCTGCTAAACAGGAAAAGCTTAAGATTTATTTTTCTCGGATTTGGCATCGTTCAACCAATCGGTGGACAAAAATCGATCGATCTTTGTCCTTCTGCCAAAATACAGATCAAATAACTACACCATGGATCGGTTGATCTTTTTCAATTGATCGACCGATCTTTGCCACTTTAATCTCAAAACAAATTTAAGGCACATTTACGACATACCGGCTCTCTCATTTACTCTATCGTAGCATTTATTGAGAAATCAAAGATGCTCTAACAATGACCAGTTTGAACGTATAGAAGCCGCATCTCTCAGTCAGATTCGTTGCGGTTGTCTTTCACAAACATAGGTGTGCATGGGCCAAATCACAATCTTTGACCAAAATGCATTAACTCATTATCCTTATCTATTTTATCAATTTATTGTTAGAACAATAAATTGATTGATTGATTATAAAACAAGTTTAAATTATTTGATCCCTGATTCCATTACTATATATATTTTTTTTATTTTGCATCACTGGCAGAAATAGTAAACAATTTGTATATTGGTATTTACATTTAAAATTACGAGAAAAAAAGATTGATAAAAAAGAAAAATGAACCGGGCTTCTAGTTCTGGTGATAAAAGGCTCGCTTTTACGAGTTTCGTCACCTGGGTTCGAAATCCGGCCACTGGTGATTTTACATGCGGTCACCAGCGTCCCGAGAACGACGGTGAAGGAGATGTCCATGTGTCTTTTGTGTCCCAAAACAGATCGGAATTTTCAGATCTCTGACGATTAGTCTGAACTTATCTTGGTGGAGAGAGGACATCTGACTTATCAAAAGAGAAAATAAAAATGTATATAAGATGTGACGGGAAGAAAAGAAGTAACATGGAGATAATTACAACTGGTATATGTTGAATCTATGAGCATGTTTTAATCAAATTTTCAGTGAACTTTACGTATGTATATATGATGTAACATGAGTGTTTGTTTATATAGAATAATAGAAAAACATGCTCAAAATAGTACCCCACTCGGGTGAGAAATATCATTAATCTATATTGACGTTTCTATATAAGTTTCTTAATCACATTTTAGGCGGGAGTTTGATAAACTTTTGTTATGTTTACACTTTCCATAAACTCTTATTTCTTCCTATAATTTAAATTTGCTAACCTATTATATTATATTAAATTACGTCGTGGTCGACTAGTAGTTCTAAGTTTTAATATTATACAAACTATTATCCCATGATATAAAAATATTTCTTATATTACCTTCTCACAATTCCAACATGCATATTATGCATATAACATTCCGATCATTCCAATATGACCTAGTATTTCAGTATGAACTAGTAGCTACTATTGACGTGTCGGTTTTTAGTAGCTACTATTGACGTGTCGGTTTAATGGTAAAAACCTTCGAATTAACGAGAATGTCGTAGATTCGAGCTGTGATGCAGAGAATTGGTTAGCGAAAAACGAATAAGTATGCTACCTTCTTTATCTACATGCATATTACCTTCAAATCATTTTCATACGAACTAGTAGCTACTACTGAAGTCTCGGTTTAGTAGTAAAAGCCTTTGAATTATCGAAAAGGTTATGGATTTAAGTTATAATGTAATGGATTGACTCGTCAAAAACGAGTATGTTAAATAGTTTGATACCGTCTTGGAAAGGTTAAGGATCCAAGAATCCGAATCTCTTGATAGCTATTTTGTGTGTGTATACATAAAGGTCCACGCGCATTAGAGTTGTGAGTGACAGACTACACACAGATAGACAAAGTCACAAGGATACAACTAAATTTGTGTATTCAGAATATTCTTCTTTTTTTCTCACATGTGTGTGGAAAATATCATCAGCATATATGCAAAAAATGTAAATGGGTATGGTAATATAGTGGTGGCAGATGGAGACTATGGAACATATCACAACTATTTTTTATGAGGAAATTTAAAAATCTTTTTTCTACGAGTTAAAATACTTGGAGTTCTTGGATTGGAGGAGTCTAAAATAATTCGATAAGTGTTTCAATTATTCTAAAAGTATATTTTTAAGGTAAAAAGGTAGTTTGACAAATCTATACTCCCATCTACATTTAGTCTTATTTATCAATAGTAAGTTTGATAAATATTATACATGCTTGTAATAGTCTTGTTATGTCTAAGTTTTATTATTAGTCCTTGTAATCGAGTCATTTTTATTATTCACACAATGACACCTATATATATATATATATATATTGATGATATTTTCAGCATTGTAGCTGACTAAGTAGTAAGAATAACTACAAAACGCATTTTAATTCACAATTAATAAGTGCATATATAACTTATTAATTATTGTAGAAAGCAAATAATTATATCGCTATGTGGAATATAGTTTATGCATTTGTTGAATTAGCCTAGATTGTCTTAACCTAGTGGTTAATGCTCTAATATTCAGTTTTTAGCTAGACGTGTGGAGTTTAACTCCACCAAATTGTATTGTTCCGCGCAGGTCCGATTCTGAAGATGTGTAGACCAGAACCCCAATAAAAAATTTGGGCCGAAAATTGAATTATATCAAAAAAAAATTCCAAAACCAATTTGAGACTAATTTGAACTCATGACCTCTAAGTTGAATATATAAACCTAGAATCAACTGTTCTAAGTGATATTTTCATAAAAAATATATGACTTATATTTTACTTAATTTCCGGAAGCCGGAAGCACCAGCTTTTGCAGCTTCCAATCAAGGCCGGACCTGGCTCCACATCGTATGGATTAGATGTTATCGGTCCAGCCAGTGAAATTTTTTTTTTTTACTGATAAAAATACTTAATTTTTGTATGAACAAAAACAAACCAAAACACTTTTCACTAGAGAAAAAGACATTTCGTTAGAACCTCAAAAATCAAAGAAGCCCATTTTTTTCCTTACTTAATATGTCCAATAAAGCTGACTAATTCCCACCAAACTTATCCCTAATAATGTGTTCTCTGATTAAGAAATTTTAGTTTCTACTATAATATGACTAGTATGAAATAAACCAAACTTTTTTCAAAAAAAATTTGAAATAAATTGATACGGTTGAGAGAAGTAGAAAAATAGCGTTGTCTTGATTGTGGCAGCACGATAGAGATAATCATAGATATAGCTGCATACCCAATAACTCTTTTAAAACGAAAACTGGCTCGCTCGTTCACTAATTACGTGTCGTTCTTTTACTTCTCGGACGACAGGTAGTTGTAACGTGCATCTTGCGTTTTTTCTTACGTAGTTGACGTGTAAGTTTTATTTTTCTAATCAAACTATTTTGTTGATGAAAAAAAAAAATCAAACTATTTTGTTTATATTAATTTCAGGCCATACGATATATTTTGTATTCGTTCAAATCGTTGAGAAGTCGCAGCCTATATGTGGAAATTTAAAGGTTTTGCGAAAATGATATGAGTATATTTTCTTATAATTTAGCATCTTAGCTTGTAGCCAAAAAAAGAGGAAAAAGAAGAGCTTAGAACTAAGGATTAATTAAAAATTAAAATAAATTATAACTCAAATTACTAGATTCATAGCCTATTCATAGTATCAATGTACATGATAGCCTCTACAAATTGGTCACCAAAATTTGTTTATAAATTAATGATATTTTTCATCAATCCTAAATTGAATTTTTAATCCAACTTGTCTTTCTACATATTAATCTTTCTCTAACCTAATAAAATATATTCGTCCATATACCATATTAATTTATAAAAGTGTATTTGTAATAGACAATCATAAATATTATTATACAATGGCATACTCATTTGATCATGCACAAAACTAGGACTCGACATAAAATTCACAATCCGAAAATTCGAACCGATCTGAACCCGAATCGAATCGATTAATCCTAAAAACCCTAACGGTTTCTATTTCTATTGGACTAAAAAACTCGAACCGGTCCAGATCTGAACAGAAAACCGAACAAAGTATTCCAAAACCGAATTATTTTTTACAATTTTATAAAAATGTATTTTTTTTTTTTATTGATTTTTTCGAGCAATTCGATTTTTGGTCCGGATAATCCGGTTTTGAATAATTCGGTTAGGATAATTCTTTTTTCGGGTAATTTGGATTTTTCGAGTTATTTTTGGTTTATGATCTATTTCAAATTTTCAGAAAAAATTGAAAATACGAGCTGAACCCGAATTGGACCCGAACCAAACCGATCCGAAATCCGTTCGGATCCAATTTGATTCCTATATAACCCTATCTGAATTACCTCAAACCCAAATTATCCGACTCGACTCGACTCGACCCGGCCGGAAAACCTGAATGGGCAGCCTTATACGAAACGTTTATGAATTATGACTAAGCTTAATAGATAATGTAGGCTATGTAGCTACGTTTTCTGTTTTCTAAAGCCAACATGTAGTTAATTAGTTATATTGGTGACCAAAAAAATAGTTAATTAGTTATAGTAACTAAATAGTAAATAGTCTAAAGCTAAGACTACTTTCTTACAAGCATGGAAATAAAATATTATGTATAGTACCCCAATTATCAAACTAATTAAACACAAGAAAACTGTTTCATTTTAGCCAAATTTCCTTTCCTTCTTTTATTGGTTAACTTCGGCCAAACTTGCAAAAGAAAAAAAAAATTATACAAACTCAATTACCAAAAGAAAAAAGAAATTATGCAAACTCAATTGTACTCACTAATTTCTATTTCTACAATTTAATTTTTATATTTACTTTTATGTTGAGAAAATTTGAGTTTAAAAATTGAGTTATTTACGGAATAAGTTTGAAACTCAACTAAGTAATTATTATAATCCATATTTGGGGTGATTCGGCGCCCAAAAAAACAAATTATTTTTGTCCTAATAGTTTGTTCTTCTTCACACTTATTAATAAAAGATACTTTTTTGATAAGTGTTTATAAACTTTATATATATATATATATTAATATGAGAATATAAGGGATATGTGAAAACGGGGAACTGATTATACTTTTAAACACCACTTTTAGGATAATATATAATTTTAAATATAAACAAGTTTAGTCTAAATCCGAATGTGGAAATAATTTAATTTAGCTGCCTAAGTCAATCAACCGTTGAAAAAATAAAAAATTAAAAAGTACAAGAGAAATTTTACTAATTAGGAGCCACCGTAAAGGTAGAAAATATAATTATTATAAACAAAAAATTACGTCATAACTCATATTTATGATGTCATGTGATGATTCTCCTTTTGTCTCCCTCTCTATATAATACACTCACAATCTTCCTCACCATAAATCACTTCACTCTCTTACACAAAGACACTTTAGCTCACAAACTATTTTCTTTTTAACTCCCTCCTTATTTTAAAAACTAACTAATTTACCCTAAATAAAATAAATTATCACTTAAACCCCACATTTTCTTTTTCAAGAATCATGCTTAAGATGGAGACTAACGGTGGCATTTCGGTCGCTACGCCTACCGCCGCCTCCGCCTCCGCCGTCGCCGTCGCCAACGTGGCGGTTACTACCACTCCCGTCACCTCTCCTTCTCCCACGCCTTCGCCTTCGCCGCCTCTTTCGCCTAAACAACCGTCACAACAGCCGGTGGTGCTCAGTCCTTGTGCGGCTTGCAAGATTTTGCGGCGGCGGTGCGCTGAGAAATGTGTTTTGGCGCCGTACTTTCCTCCGACGGATCCGGCGAAGTTCACTATCGCCCACCGTGTCTTTGGAGCTAGCAACATTATTAAGTTCTTGCAGGTATTTTACTATTATTTTTTAGTCTTCTTTGTTTGCACGTGTGTACACTATCATATATTTCACAATTTGCTTATTTAATATTTAGCATCAAAATTAAAAATTATAATGAGTAAATTAATCCAAAATTAATTATTACGAGTCAAATAAAATAAAATTATCAATGGTATGGTGGTTACTTTTTTTGATCTTCAGCCATGTAGTGGTAAATAAAAAGATTTTAATACTAGAAAATAATTTTAATTTTTTTGCGAGTAATATCCAAGAATTTATGATGGAATTTAATTCAAAAGACAAAAGAGAATGTTGTTTTCTATATAACAAATTTATAGTATTAGTTTTTTTTTCTAAATTTAAAATAAATAAATATGGTTTCTAAAATGTGAAAAGGAAGTTAAAGTGGTTAAAAGTCTAGTTGTTGAACAATAATGGGTTCATAAGTCATGTGACCAAAACTTGGCCCTACAATTGTAATGAAAGGTCAATAACAAACCTTCCATTAAAGAATCTCCATGCAGCCACATTTGTAAATTATACATTTTCAATTAACATAAAAACAAATATACATATCTAACCCTTTGAAAAAGTTTGAAATTCCTATGTAATATATGTCTATTTCAAAAAATCCTTCTCTTAAGAAATCGTTTTCATTCACCTTATGAAAAAACTCATGTAAGATTTCTTCACGGTCAAACATCAGAACAATTTTTTTTTTAAAATACAAATTCACAATGTTAAATAATAAATTTGCGCGGGGAGCAAGTGGGTTAGTGGTTGCACTACTTCTACTGTCATCTCACGAAACCAGAGTTCGAACCCTACACCTGTCTCTAGTGAAAAGAACCACTTGCCATTAAGCTACCGTGACAAAAAAAGTTCCTACAAAATGTCAAAGACTTTTATCTACCTCTAGAAAGCAATGTTAAGCTAAAAATGATTTGTTCTTAATTTGTTTTGATTGTTTGGTATCAGGAACTCCCCGAATCGCAAAGAACCGATGCGGTTAATAGCATGGTCTATGAAGCAGGAGCTAGGATGAGAGATCCGGTTTATGGATGCGCGGGCGCGATATACCATTTGCAAAGACAAGTGAGTGAACTTCAAGCACAACTTGCAAAAACTCAAGTGGAACTAGTGAGCATGCAACTTCAAAGATCGGACCTATTAGAATTGTTATATAAAATGGAGCAAGCAAAGCAACAAGCACAAGAGCAACAAGCACAAAACAAAATGTCCTTTGAGAGTTCATTTGAAAGTGGTGATGAGTTCATTAGTAGCCCCGATGAAGAGAGCAATGATTTGGGATTCCTTGATGAAAAAAATATGAACAATAATAATTCATCAATGGCGTGGTGGGATCCTCTTTGGACATGATCATAACTTATTGGTATTATTAGTTTCACTTTAAATCGCTTTAGTGGTTACTTCCAATATGCATAATTAATAAAGACCTAGGATTATGATATATGAGGAGTCAACCAATCATATATAAGCATGTAACCAAACTACTATGAACTTGTCAAACATGTTATGGATTAGTGTTATGTAGGAATATTAGATAAAGAAAATGTATTAAGATTCTAAGAATCTTCTCCTAACGCTAATGAGAAGGAGGTAATTGAGTTGCATTAATAATAATTTAACGGCTAAATCGTTTTGTATATTGTTATTTCGTTTAATAATTATTGTTATAATTTCTTGTTTATATTCCACTTGATTTTTTTTTTTTTACGATTAATAGGATCACTATCTAAATTTCTCTTTATCCAGTATTCCGCGTACGAGAAATTTACATGTATCTTGTTTGGTTCGAAAGATTCGAACTTTATTTTATGAATTAGCATTTGTAGACACAAGATCTCGTAATTGGATTACCGACTATGAAATTACGTTCTAGTTATTGTGTATTTGCAGAAAAAAATGCCTTAATGACATGGAACGTTATGAAACGTAATGAAACATAACACGTTTGGTCCATGTGACCACATCATGTATTTGTACTCACCTCATGTAATGTATGTGAGGACAAATAAATTTCAATGAGGTTAGTGATGGAATTAACTAACAACCTCGATGTTTAAATGAAAAAATCTAACAACTTTAATGATGATGTTCTCAAGGGTAAAAATTATTTGGACTGTTGACTTTTTAATCATTGTGTTCCGATTGTCTCCCAAAATTTATCTTTTTGATTATAGAGATGTGATTCTCTAAACCTTTTTGCTTTAACACAATTTAGTAACCAATTAAAGAGAACTCAACCACTGTTCTGTTCTAGTAGTAAACTATAGTAATTAACATATAGTACCAGAAAAAAATGTGTTTACCGACACAAAAAGATTACAACATTGGCTTCAATACTTTCTATATGAATGGTATAATTAACATTGGACTAAAGGGAAAAAAAAGCTATAAGGATCACTACTTCAACTAAAAAATACTAAATATTAAGTATAGAAATCACATGATCGACTGATATTTTGAAGAAAAAAACATGTGTTATACAATATAATCTTAGATGTACAAACATATACTTTTTTGAGTAGAAACTTGGTTATAAAAGTTCGGGACTTTGCGGTTGAGTGGTAAGAAAAAATGACGTTACGAGTTTGATCTATATGTTGCGTGAAATTATCACACATTGTTTCTGGACATTCACACGGATATGTACTGTTGCTTTTGGCTTATTTGGATACCTAGAAAGAGAGTCTATCTGTGAGTTGGACTCAAAGACGGATCTAGAACATAATTTTATATGGGGCACAACATATTAAAATATTAAAAATAAAATTTAGTTAGTTTAAATTTATTATAATTACATGAAACCAATTAGATAATTAAAATATTTCACATCTTATTTTTGAAAATTTTATATATGAACCAAAATAAAAACTAAATATTTAAATAAACGTCTAGTGAAAATATATTGAAATAAAGTATGTTTGAAAATTTAAAAACAAAAGATAGACAAAATAATTTGTGGTAACTTGTAATGTATTTCACAATATCAAAAATTAATTGGGCTAGATCGATTAAAATTTGTGATGACTTTTGAATAATTAAAAAAAATTAGGTTATAGAAACAATAGTGGTCCAAAGAATAATTTGTACAATTTTACTGACATCATGTGCATCACACGTGAGTGTCACAACACGCAAAAGAATATTAGTTGCATCCTCAGTTCGTTGTCTGTCGGCACAAAGTCTAGATGACTAAATTATAGTATGAATTATGTATAGCAAATAAAATAATTCAAAACTCGATTTTATCTATTAAATTTGACAAAAGTAGTACAATATTTTATAGCAGACATTGACATTATTTAACCGCGCGGCAACAGTCTTGATTAGATTCGACACTGAAATAGTCAAAACATTCAACTGCTCCTTATTCGGATCTTCGGTCTCGACTGGACTGAACATGTTGCTACAAACGCATCCATCAACACTTTGTTGAAAGATTGTGTTCGTTTGCACCATTTTGCAAGATTAGAGCATTTAGTAAACTGTAAAAGCGGAGTGGGTTCGAAATTTGGTCAAAATTTTGTAACTCGCGACAATTTAGATGGATAAATAGACTTGGCGGTGCATGTAATTTACGGCTCCAATATATTAGATAAGAAAGTCTAATATATAAATAGAGTCCAATCCCTACTTAGTGTGATGCCTTTTGGGAATAAAAGTCCAAAAGCAAATCCGTGAGAGCTTTGCCAGTTTGACCCAAAGCGGATAATATCACACTAAGAAGAGGGGTTGGGCAGGGTTTATGACGGACATCTGGTCCAAGAGAGGCATCTCCGTCATAACAAATTGGTGTCAAAACCAATGTTTCATGGTCCTTGGTTTGAGGGGAGGATTGTTAGGGTACAATCCAAGTTCCACATCGGATATATTAGACAAGAAAGTCTAATATATAAATAGAGTCCAATCCCTACTTAGTGTGAAACTTTTTGAGAATAAAAGCCTAAAAGCAAATCCGTGAGAGCTTTGCCAGTTTGGCCTAAAGCGGACAATATCACATTAAGAGAAATGGTTGGACAGGATTTATGACGGACATCTGGCCCCAGTGGAGCGTCTGGTCTGTCATAACAATATCTTTGTCTATATTTTAATCTTGTAGTTTCTACTATTGTTTATTGCCTTTATGTTACTCTTTTGATTTAGAAAGAAAAAAGAAAACACTAATGTAGTATAATTAAAATTAGCTTTGTAGACAATTAGAATATATAATTGGAATGATTACACAAATTGGCTTTACTTTTACTAGTCCCTTTATTATCATAAGCAGCCGAAAGGAAAAAACAAAGTACCAACCTTCAATCCTTTTAATTTCATAATTGCATCAGTTAGAGAGAACCTCTTCATCGGATTTTCTGAATTTTTATTCTAAAATTTTTCCTCAATGTTCTACTCATGCTAGATCCTTATCTTTAACCCTAATGTTAAAAAAATTTGGAATTTTTATTTTTATAGGTTTAGTCTAATTTAGATATATAAAGAAAACATGTGGAACCATGATAAAGGTCTATTATGGTGGATACGACGCGTCACCAAAGACTAAAACACTATTTTTATTTGATAATAAAGCCCGACAACTTTATTAGATTTTTGTATACTCTCTTTATTTAAAACTCATATCAAACCAAAAGTCCAAGCTCTACCTCCTTTATAATATTTATTGAGTTTTTTGGGGATAAATTCATGGTTAATATATTATTTTTTAATACCCGAAAGATTTAATTTTCTAAAGACGAATGTAGCCGTCAACTAACCCATTGTTCGGTTTTTCTAATGGGTCTAAAACGTAACACTATTTTCGAAGAGATGAAAATTTTCCTAAAAAAGATTAAATCCGAGACGGATGAATTTACATATTTTTTGCACCCTATATATTACAACTAGCCACCATCACTTGGTTAAAATTATGGTATATTGTTCATCCAAAAAAAATAAATATCCATAGTCTAATGATAAAAGAAATAATTTATAAAGAATAATGTTACTTTCTATGTGGGTTTTGAAGTCAAGTGAGAGTGCACGTATCTATGGATTGGCCAAATCAAATGCATACAATTTGGGTTGTTTGTCAACATGTCAAATAATAAATAAGAGAAAAATATTCTAAAATTTTTAAATCATTTATTAAAAATACAAAAGTTTTTCATGGTTTTTGAGTTCTTTTAGCTTTCTCAATCTTCAAAGTTGATACAGTTAACGCAAGTGCAAGTGCATAGCAACCGTGTGAAGGGGACCAGTTGAATAAAATGGCGCAGCCTTTTCAATTTTGCATGGTTATCTTTTCTCATTGAAGCCAAACCATATCATTTTATTTATACTATGGTTTTTAAACTCTTTATATTATAACATTCCCATCCGCTTCTACTGTGTGTATCGGTGTCTTTTTTTTGGACTGGTCGTCAGTCTTTATCGTTTCTACCGTGTATATTGGTGTCTCTTTTGGATTGGTCGTCCGCTTCTCTTGTGTGTTCCAACGCTCATCTCTGGATTTGGAAGGCTATTTTATCCGGCAGTCGAGAGCGTTATCTTGATGATGCTTTAAACGAGTTGATTTATTACTGTAAATCACCATGCGTTCTTTTTCTATGTTTTTGTCCTCACTCGCATGACTCTCAAAGTCATTTTCCGAAAAGTCATCCATCATACTACTACTATAGTACAAACACGCTTAACTTTGGAGTTCTCTCCTGAAAAATAATTGAAAAGATAAATGCATTTTGATAACACAAATAACAAAATCAATTATATTAAACTCTCTCCACACACCACTTTGTCTCTATAAACCGAAATCTCATACAAACAGATAAAAATAGTTAGTTTATAAACAAATTTATCACTTAACCATAAAATGTAATATGGTAGTTCATGTTAATAATGTTATTGCCATTTACCAAATTCTATGTATTAGAGCATGATTAATGGTGGTTCTTAGAGAGGTTCTTAAAAAATAAAATTAATTACATGGATTTTTAAAATCTAAGAACTCCATTTAAAAGTCTTTTAATTAAGAGATTTAAAAGACTTTTACATAGATTCTTAGGTTTTAAAAACTCCATATTATTAAAATTGTAAAATGTCCTTTCTAGAAACTAAATATTACAGCACAAATCTGACAACTCAAGACTGAGACTTGTTACTAATGTGGAAGATAATACACAACGCGGTTTCATTTCCTTTAATTTAAATAATATATAGGTTTACTATCTGTTCAGTTTGAGATTTTTCTTTTGTCTGCAAGAGGAAAATATTTGTGTTTAAACTTTGACAATATCGGTTTAACTTTTGGGTTCGTGTTCCTCTCCACCGTACAAAAAGTTTATTTGACGATCGGTTTTAACTTTTGTGTTTTCTAGCATCGTATTAACAATATACTATAATACTATTACTATACTACTATATTCTAATAAGTTATGTATGAACACACTATTTCTTTTTTCCAACGCATTCAAATGTCGGATTTACATTTGATCATTTTTATGTAAGATCTTTTAATTGTTATTTTTCGGCGTCTTGTTTTATCTTTTGAAAACCTTTTGGATTTATGGATTAATTGTTTGATTTTTTTTTCCTGTTGAAGTCTTATTATCATGGTTCATTTTATTTCGCTTTTTTGGTAGGGTGGGATAATTTTTTTTTTGTAGTATCTTATCTATTACCGTGTTATCTATTAAAATAGAAGTATACAACATTTTTCATGTGTGATTTTTAAATTGAAAATGACTTAAAATTTTTATTAAAGTTAATAAATTAAAAGAAATAAAACTAATTCTAATTACTCATTCACAAATCAAAAATTTTTTAAAGACATTAAAAAATATAGTTATAAAGATACCTCTTTAAAATTAATTTATATAAACTATAAAAACTTAAGTTTAGTCATCTGATGTTTTTAAATAAAGAAATACCCCCAGCGTATTTTGTTTCACGGTATTTCGGGTATACTATTTAAACTGAAGTCGTACCCGAACTTGTACGGCTATCCGAAAACCCAAAAATTCCAAACTAAAACCCGAGCCGCAATCGAAATTCGAAATAATTGAAAAGCCTAAAAATTATGAACCTAAACCCGATCATGAAGCTCAAAATAATCGAAAATCCTGATATTAATATTCAAAACATCTGTATATAACCAATCATAAATTGAATGCATAAAAGTTTAAAAAGTCATTTGCGCGAGCTCTAGTTGTATATTTAAAACTAATACTTTAACATGAATTGGTTTTTTGGCAATTGTAAACGTACCATTTAAAGGTGCAACATAACAAAACTATGTTTAACAAACAAAAAAACATAACAAAACTATGAAATTTTTTTTTTTATTTGTATATCTTCGACACATATTTATTTGTACATTTTTCTTTGAATTTAATTATAATCCTGTTCCTCCATTTACAAAATAATTAGCAAAAGTCGAAAAAATAATGGAAGTAGACAAAAATGAGTGAATGGCGCTGCCGGGCTTCACACCCAGTCTAAGCCCATTAGAATAAGAAAAGCCCAGCCCATATAAGGCCCATTCTTTTGTTCATGGTTCAATCTAGCACAGGAGAAAAGATCATTTGAGTAAGTCAAAGTCCAGCTCAATACGAGCCCAATTTGAGTAGTTATGGTCGCTAAAGATCTATATCACTTTGTGATAACTCACATAATTCCAAACCGAGGAAGTCCAAAATAATCTCAATCGTTTATGGATAGGTTCGTTTTTTGGGTTTAAAAATGAACCGAAAACAAAAATTTATATCCATGTGAAATGTACATAAACAGATGTGTTTAGTTTCGCATAGTAAGAAATCAAACTGATGACGTGTTGTTAGTGTCATGAGTTTGTCTATTACCACTTGGTCATGTGGACATCTATATTACACTTTTTCAATGAGAGAAAGAAAAAACTATTTAAGTATCTAACGTTGATATTAGTCCTTGTTCTATTGTTATTGTTTTCAACGAATTGTTATTAAATATGTAATTCATTAGGAAAGAATCCAAAAGAGAATGAAAAAGGATGGTGATAAGAAAAACACCAACAACACCATATGTTTCAAAGATCTAATAAAAAGAAACTGCGTGTGTAGACACGAGTACTTCAAATGTTTGCATGTGCGACACGTGTTATCTCTCCTTCTCCTACTTAACACATGCATACTTGCATGCAGCCTTGTTACAAAAATTTGTACAACATTCTGAATTATCGTAGAGAGATAGAGGAAGTGCATGAGAAAATGGAGAAAACTAATAAACTTTTTACGTTTTTGCTTCTTGTTGTGTTTTTCCATGGAGTTTTGGTGATGAGATCAAGTGGCTATGAAGGGGAAGAAGAGTGGGGAGGAGGTGGTGGAGGAAGTTGGGGAGGAGGAGGTGGAGAAGAAGGAGGAGGTTGGGGTGAAGGAGGTGGAGGAGAAGGAGGAGGTTGGGGTGAAGGAGGTGGAGGAGGAGGAGGAGGCGGTGGTAGTGGCGGAAGAAGAGGAGGGTTCATGATGAGAGAGTGGAGGCAAGTGATCAAATCAGAAGGTGGAGAAATGAGAGTTGTAGTATCTCCAAGAGGAAGAATCGTTGAGAAACCAATGCACATTGGGTTTCTAACAATGGAACCTAAAACACTCTTTGTTCCTCAATATCTTGACTCTAGCCTCCTCATCTTCATTCGTCAAGGTCTCCACACACTCACTCACTCTCACTTTGTCTCTAAAAAGTCGCCTTCTCATATGTGTTACTTGCAGGTGAAGCAACACTTGGAGTGATATGCAAAGACGAATTTGGAGAGAAGAGACTGAAAGGAGGTGACATCTACTGGATTCCTTCTGGTTCTGTCTTCTATTTACTAAACACGGGCCAAGGTCAACGCCTTCACGTCATTTGCAGCATTGATCCAACACAAAGTCTAGGCTTTGAAACGTTTCAAGTACTAACTTGTTTAGTCTTAACATTGATTTTGTAGGTGTTTTGCGTTTAGCTTATAACTTATTACATGCTTCTATGTAGCCTTTCTACATTGGTGGAGGCCCTTCGTCTGTTCTCGCAGGCTTTGATCCCGACACTTTGACTTCAGCACTAAACGTTAGTACTACCTTTCAACACTAAATGATTTGTGAATGTTAGAGAATCACTAGTGTTTAGTCATTAGGTTTGTGTAATTTATACATGACTTGTGATGTAGATGTAAATATTAGTGTTTGAAACCAACAAAGTTTTGGCTCAGTGGTAGAATTCCTCTATTTAAAGAGGAGGTCAACAACCTGGGTTGGGGTTGAGGCCTTTTGCTCGCTAAAAGCGAGTATTTTACTTGGTCTATGGCTCTGAACTTCCTAGTTATATATATATATATATATAAATAGACATGTATATAAAAGTGTTTGAAACTCTAATTGTATTGGTCAATATCAATCTCATATTGGTCTTGTAATGAATGCTTTATAGGTATCGAGACCGGAGCTACGAGAAATAATGATGAGTCAATTTCGTGGTCCGATCGTGCACGTCACGGCGGCGGAATGGGCTCCCACAATGTGGACCGAGTTCTTGGAGTTGAGAGATAAAGATAAACATAAGCATCTCAAGAAACTCTTGGAGATGAAACAAGGATACTCTCAAGACCAACAATATAGTCCATGGTGGTCTTGGAGGAATATTGCAAGATCGATGTTGGATCTAACGGAAGATAAGAATAGAGGTTGGGGATCTTCTAATTGCGAGGACTCGTATAATATTTATGATCGAAAATACAATTTCAAAAACGACTATGGTTGGAGTATAGCACTTGATTATGATGACTACAAGCCACTCAAATACTCCGGGATTGGAGTTTACCTAGTAAATCTTACCGCGGTATGATTCGTATGTCTTTGTTAATTACTAGAATTTCCGTTTATGCATTTCATATGCATCTCAAAAGGTTGGTTAATGTCATTCGTTCAACTCTATAGAGAGTTTAATCGTTCTAGCTAATTGATAAGACTACGATGGAGAAAAGCAAGTGGGCTAGTAGTTGCACCACGTCTGTTGCTTTCTCACGAAACTAGGGTTCGAACTCTGAATTAAGATAAACTACTTGCCATTAGGCTACAGATGACGAAAAAAAATAAAATTGATAAGACTACAATGTAGGTTAAGAAATCGTTGGTTTGGTACGAGTAAACCAATTTTATGTATAGATCTATACATAAAATTGGTTTACTCGTACCAAACCAACGATTTCTTAACCTACATTGTAGTCTTATCAATTTTATGTATAGATTGCAAAATCTATACATAAAATTGGTTTACTCGTACCAAACCAACGATTTCTTTAGTCTTATCAATTTTATTTTTTTAATCTATCGAGTCATGAGATTGGTTTGGTTTAATGAAAACCAATTCTAAACCATAGTTTCAAAAATGTTTTTCTAGGGATCAATGATGGCTCCGCACATGAACCCGACAGCGACGGAATACGGCATCGTTTTGGCCGGTTCAGGAGAGGTCCAAGTTGTGTTTCCTAACGGAACTTCTGCTGTGAACATGAGAGTGTCCGTAGGAGATGTGTTTTGGATCCCACGCTACTTCGCCTTTTGCCAAATAGCATCTCGGACTGGACCTTTCTTGTTTGTCGGGTTTACCACATCGGCTTACAAGAACCGTCCTCAGTTTCTTGTCGGATCGAACTCGTTACTTCGGAATCTCAATCTGACTTCATTGGCCATGGCTTTTGGAGTGGACGAAATGACGTTAAGGCGGTTTGTTGAGGCACAAAGAGAGGCTGTTATTCTGCCTACTGCGGGTGCGGCTCCTCCGCATGAAGGTGAACCGGGGCGTTTTGGCTTTGATCACCTTTTGAATTGAGGAAGGAGAGAAATGTTAGAGAGGTTCTTCTCTTTTTGAATGCTCTATGTAATGTATGTGTGTAGATAAAACCAAATGAGTTTGTTTTGTGTGTTTTTTGTTTCGTTGAAATAAACAAATAATAAATGGTGAGGATGTATTTGGTTTATTAAGTTGTTTTTGAATCTATAACCCAACAAAAAGAAACCAAAGAATGATCATAAGACTACTTCCATTGGGAGGATTTTAACAAAGTTCTTAAGATAAAAATGAATTTAATATTTATTTAATTTTAAGAGTAACTCTTAAGAGCATCTGCATTAGTGAATTCTATAAAAGATTCACTAAAAAAAATTTGATTTTTTTTTTCGTTTTTCTAAAAAAATATATATATATATAGACCAATCGTGGGTCGCCACGTGACGTGGGGTCCACGCTACAGTGAGTGAAACGGTTCATTGGGATGAACTTCCGTGAGACGAGTTCATGGCAAATGGCATATTATAATGTTTTTTTTTGGATTTGTGAGAACTTTGTCTATGAACCTCTAATAAAGATGCTCTTATATAAGAGTTGCCTTTTACACTGTTTACGCGGATCCCACAACACGTGGCGGTCCGCGATTGGTCAGAATTAATTTTTTTTTAAAAAAAAATCTGATAAAAAAAAAGTTAAAAACCTCTAGTACTAAGAGCATCAACATTGGTGAACCCATGGGAGGTTCACCAAAAAAAATAAATTGATTTTTTAATTTTTTTTTTTCGTTTAAAAAAAACAAATAAAAAAATAAAATAAAATCGGACCTATGGGGTGTCGCCACGTGGCGAACCCCTCATGAATCGGGTTCATCCGAGAGAGCTTGAGAGAGCTTGGGTTCATTGGTTTGTGTGTTTTTTTTTTATTTGTGTGCGAACCCCGCGTTGAACTCTCAATGCGAGTGCTCTAAGGGCATCTGCATTGGTGAACCCATGGGGGTTGACCAAAAAAAATTAAAAGTTGATTTTTTATTTTTTTTTCGTTTTTTTAAAAAAATTTAAAAAAAATAAAATCGGACCAATGGGGACTCGCCACGTGGCGAACCCCTTATGATCCGGGTTCACTCGGAAGAGCTCGAGAGAGCTCGGGTTCCTCGATTTTTGTGTTTTTTTTCTTGTTTGGTGTGTGAACCCCGCATTGAACTCTCAATGCGGATGCTCTAAGAGCATCTATGGGTTCATCTTGAGAGAGCTTGGATGCCCTATGGATTCACCAAAAAAAAATTGATTTTTTTATTTTTTTTTATTTTTTTAAAAATAAATAAAAAAAAATCGGACCAATGGGGTGTCACCACGTGGCGAATCCCTCATGAATCGGATTCATCCGAGAGAGCTTGAGAAAGCTTGGGTTCATTGGTTTGTGTGTTTTTTTTGATTTGTGTGTGAAATCCCTATTGAACTTTCAATGTGGGTGTTCTAAGAGACCTCGTGATGACTCTTTTGTAAAGCCAAAAATTATGTTTAAAAAGTCACTAAAATGTTTCTATTTAATAATCTATTACTTTTTGGTTTGTAGAACAGAACACGTAAGTTAATATTTTCTCAACTCGTGACATTGAGACTACTTAGGCCACATTTTCATTTTTTTTTTGTCAAATCTTATTTATTAAGCTTTCCGTAATAAATTTTCAGGAGCAGTGAAAGACACTTGAGATGTTTACATGGTAAAGATAGAATTTTTCGACCTTATTTTTTTTACAAAACCATCTGAAATAATGTTCGAAATGCGAAAATATAAAAATTATTAAACACCAAAAAATATATTTAAGGGGTGTATTCAAACAGTGATTTGGAGTTATTTGTGAAATTTTATATTGTTGAAACAAGAATTTCAAGAAGTTTTATAAAATTCATTGTTATTGAAATGATTATTTTAAAATGTATCTTCAAATCCACTGTTATTGAAAATACTTTAAGTAATGAATTTTAAGTGATTTAAGGTGTTTTAGTGGAATTTCTTTGTTAAAAATACAAAGAACACAAATCACATCAAATCACATGGTTTTAAGTGGAATTGCAGAGAACTTCAAAAAAAAATCACAACTACTTCCCTAATTCATCAATATCTTCTAAAAATTCATTAAAAATCAAATCCAATCAAATACTCACTCCAATACATCCCCTTAAGACTATCTACAATGCATAAAACATTCAACACCCTATTTTTACACTTTTTACACTTCACATCTTCTTCTTTCTCTTCCACCTATTAATTCAACACCTTCCTCTACAATGCTTTTGTTTAATAAAATTCAACACTCTACCCCACCATTTTATCTAACATTTTTATTTTCTTTTATAATTATATTTTATGATTTTCTATATTAACAACAATAATTAATCAAAAAGAAATAAAAATAACTAAAACTTAAATAACATTTAATAATATTCTATTTTTCATATTTTATACTGTTAAGTAATAAATACGAGAAACAATTTTTTCTTTAAAAGAAAGGCGAAAAATTGAGAGGATTATTGTTTTGATCCATCTCATAAAATATTGTTTACAAGGAAATACTGAAATTTTTCGTGAGGAAACAATTTTTTTTTTTCTGTATCCAAATCAAATGAATCAAGTGTCTATTTATAGAGGAAAAAATGTAAAATTTTCATATAATTTTCTTTTTCAAAAAATATAATTTAT
>OVAN01007060.1:161-20248 GCA_900406275.1 Anastatica hierochuntica | reverse complement strand
TGTAAAGTAGATTAATTAAGTTTTTAACTAATACTAAAAAACCAATTCTCTATCTTCAACATAAATTACCAAAATATCCTACCTTTTCACTCTCACCCATGTGTCCTTTTTTTTTCAGCACCCCAACAAGTCTTTAAAGAGATTTATGTATTTGAAAAAAAATGTTAGCGAAAATTTTAGTCACTCAAAAAGTTATACATTTTTTAAGAATTTTAGCATAATTTGAATTTTTCAAATCGGATATGTATTTCAAATGTTAGTAGTCAAGATGTTATAAGTCACTATTTTCCAATATATGTCCATAATTTTTGCTTCTTTTCCAACACTTCATTCAAATTTTTTTTCTACTTTTTCCCCAATGTATGGTCTGAGGATTGAATTTAGAGTTTAAGGTTCAACGTTCAGAGTGTATGGTATAAGGTTTGGATTTAAAGTTTAGGGTTTAGTGTTTAGACTTTGTGACCAAAGATTTGTATTTAGAGTTTAAAGTTTAGCATTTAGAGTTTAAAGTTTACGGTTTGTTGTTATTAGAATTCAATATTCCANNNNAGCAAATGTTTGTATTTAGAGTTTAAAGTTTAGCATTTAGAGTTTAAAGTTTACGGTTTGTTGTTATTAGAATTCAATATTCCAGTAAATAGTATGTCTGTACATATAGAATATCTACAAAAATAGAATGTATATATTTTTGTTTTATATTATATGTCATATTGTCTTCATACTTTGTATGTTATCATTTGTAGAATGTTTAATTATGTGATAAACCGCAATTACCAAAATAAAACAGTGAAACTCAATCAAATTATTCCCCCTTGATGTATGGTTATTTGTGAAACTAATAGACGCGCAAAAATAGACAGTCTAATTAAATAGACTGTCTATCGCCGTACTGTTTATGCTATTTCAAATAGTAATTATGTTTATTGTTTTAGTTGAATCATTTTTTACCTTTTAAGTTGATCATATGGTGTAGGAATCGTGGGATTAGTTTAATTTTTACATTCATTATGTTATATAGTAGCAACTTTCAATTTTTAATTAATATGTTTCCGATATTATCTAAATCTATAGGCCTTGTTCAGCAGCTTATCGACAACGTCATTCATGAGCAACCAAAAGCTCCTTTCTCATTTGTAGTCTCCGTTTTTGAGTTGGTGATGCGTCTTGTCGCGACGACTCCCTACGAATGATTCGAAACATAATTTACTCTGAAAAATCTATATTTTTCTGTGTATTTAAAATTTTCATTTAAATTTTTATAAAGAAAAAATATAAAAAATAAATAAGAGGGGATAAAGTGAGGAGAAGTTTATTTTTTAAAAAAAAAAGCTCAACCCACGCGCCTCTAAAGATTAGAGTGGGAAAAAATGCCAAAAATAACATTCATATTTAAATAATGCAATAGTTATGTTAGATATTTAATTAATTTTTGTTTTTTGAATATTTAGCTAATTTACCCTTATTATTAAGATAAGAATGACATTATGGTTTATATCTATTTGAATTTGGTTTTGGATACTTTGTATAAATACTTTGGTCATTGGTCTTTTGGAATCTAAGTTTAGTTTTATCGAACCGTAAGATTTTTCAAAGTATTAGAGTCTAGATCCTGAATACACGGCGCTATTGAACCTAAATCAATTTGATTCATCGAAAGAGGTCAGAAAGATTTTAATTTGACATCAATATGACCCACCGAAAGAGGTCCGATTTATCTAAACCGTAATCGTTCTGGCCCAAAACTAATCGGACCGATCTAATCGAAAGTAATTCTATATTAGGATATTGTCGAGATTAATGGTTAGACGGACCATTAACTTGAAAAAACATGTGAAGAATAATATCACACATCGGAAAATATGATGGGGACTTTAAGTAATATAAGTAACATAAGTAACATGGACAAATTCACTCCTTACCAATTGGTTTTGAGTTGAAAGCTTATGAAACTTATTATGGTATCAGATATCCTAAAATTGTTCCTTCTAAAATTAAGTGGAGATTTATAAAACTATAAGATTTCTCGATATAGGAAAAATGCAACCAGTTAGAGTAGAATGTATTTAGAAAAGAAAAACTTTCCTTATAATTAAAGTCATAGGGCTAGACATGAAATACAAAACCGAACTAAACATGACCAAAAAACTCGAAGCCAAACACCAACCGATTCGTATAATATCCAAACGGACCGCGTTATGCGGTACTTTAGGTATCAGATATTTTGCAAATTATATCTAAACCTGATGAGATACCCGAAAACACAAAAGAAAATCAAAACTTCGAACTGAACTCAAATCTAGAATTTGAAAGAATGCAAAAAATTTGAATTCGAACACACAAAAAAACTCAAACCGTATGTCGGGTTTCGCTCGATTCACCATACCCGACACTACCCCGAAACGAACCCGATTCGAATTTTGAAATATCTAAACGAGACTTAATCTTTTGCCCCAAACCTGAATGAATCCAGACCAAGACCCGAACGCCCACTCTAAAGAACCGATTTTTTTCTTTCAGTTAAGAATCATTTTAAAAAATAGTATAATAAAAAGCTATTATTTATTTTATTACACAAGGCAAAATTCAAATTTGAGCAGGTTTGAATCGTCCTTCATAAAATCAGAGACACGAACGAATGTGAGCGACACAAACGAATGTGTTGCCTTTGTGTGTGTGTGTGTGTATATATATATATTAATCAGAGAGACAAAACAGTTCTCATTTGATGTTCAAAACATCTTTCACTTCTCCAACCCAAACAAACATACAGCAAAAAAAAAGGACAAACAAGAAAAGAAAATAAAATGACGAAACGTTTCAAATTAAAGATGTCAAGAATCCTCTTTTTCAAATCTTGCCGTTCAAAAGATTCCTCCTCTCTTCCTTTCGATCCTGTCCGTCCACTTCCTCCACCGGTGGTTAATCCCCCCGCCGTGACTCAGCGGCGTCGCTCTTCTTTCAGATTACACTTGTTAACCGCGTTTGGCTGCGGTTCAAGTCGACGACGGTCATCCACGCCGTTACATGCTCACCGGAGTAATTCACCATCTCTGTCGCCGCCGCAAGCCAATGAAGAAGCGCGTCGTCGGAAAATATACGACGGTGAACCGGAAAAAGATGATCGACGGCGTTCAAGGAAGAAGAAGAGATACGCACGCCGACGACGAGCGAGCACTTCCTCCGCCGAAGAATACGAAGAAGAGATAGAGAGTCTCTTACCATCATCTTCTACTTCTACAAATCTCTCGCCGGAATATTCCTCTTCTGAGTTTACACATATCACAAGAAGAGGGAGGAGACGCATTCCAAAGACGGCAGCTATCATAGAAGAAAGCGATTCGTCATCTCCGGCGATACTAACGCCGTCGTTCGTGCAGAGATTCATGCCGTGTACGGAGACGGCGGCGGTTACTGTGGAGGGAGTGGCGGTGGTGAAAAGATCGGAGGATCCGTACGAAGATTTTAAAGGTTCGATGATGGAGATGATTATAGAGAAGAAGATGTTTGAAGTGGCTGAGCTTGAGCAGCTTCTCCGTTGTTTCTTAACGCTAAACGCGAAACGCCACCACCGTGCGATTGTTAGAGCGTTTTGTGCGGTTTGGGTTGCTTTGTTCTCCGGTGGTGATCGAAGGTCCTTCTCCTTCTCAGACTGTTCGACTTTCGTATTATGAAGAGTGTTATTATTAAATAATAATAATAATCTTAAATCCTCTGTTTAATGATTATGTCTTAACTAAGTTTATGTTTCTAAAGTTTTAATTAAATAGTCGATGTAAATATTCATGTAAATTATATTACCAAGAAATGTTCATATAAATTTTTTTTTTTGTTAAAAATGTTCATATAAATTATGCAGTTATGTTCATGTATTCTCCCATTGTCAATTCTTGGTCCATTTAAGTGTGGTGAATCTCATAATTATCTATACACAATCCTCTATGATATTCCTCTTGATATTCGACTATTATCATCATCATTTGATGCTCTTTTAATTAGGTTTATTCCGCGAATTAATAATTCTTTGGCTAAATTTTTTACTAAAGAGACTGTGTTAAACTTTGTTGTTTGAGTTTGAAGTTTTCATTTGTATAAAGATTTTATTTGACCAAAAAAAAAAATGCGGCTGTATTTTAATTATGACAGTGTTATTAAAAGATAATAATCTTAAAGTCTCAGGATAACTAGTATTAAATTCGCCTTGTATAATATCAT
This sequence comes from Anastatica hierochuntica, assembly GCA_900406275.1. Taxonomy (NCBI): domain Eukaryota; kingdom Viridiplantae; phylum Streptophyta; class Magnoliopsida; order Brassicales; family Brassicaceae; genus Anastatica; species Anastatica hierochuntica. The sequence continues at coordinate 16,036 of OVAN01007060.1, read as the reverse complement.
ATTTTATTAATAAAATCAAGAGAAATTATTTTCTTTGTTAATAAAGTTATCTTTTCAACAATAAACTTTTTGGTATTTCTTAATTTTAAATTTTTATAATCCTACAAATTTGTGTTCATTTTTTTATTGAAAAATGTTATTATCAAAAGAGAGACAAAAAGATAATTATAAAAGATGAACATAAAAAATAGGTTACCAAAGTAAAATAGAATTTTTGTAAAGTTAACGTCTTTTCTTTTGAACATCTAGTTGTATTGAATGAAAATGCTTTTTATAAATTACAGAGGAAGGGAAATTAACAAAAAGTTTTCCCCTTCTACCACAAAACAAACTACACTATAAAGAAGAGAAAACAAAGTATCATAGAGGAGAAACTATCTCTTAAAAGAAGAGAGCTGCCAACCAAGATGAAGGACCAATTTTCACATATGATTGCATCCTTAACTCTTTGGTGACACTTTCTGCAATGAGAGTTGCTTCTCTATTCTTTTGTTTAGACTCAAACACCACTTGCCAATTCTGAAGAAAAGAAGATGCTCTCTGCAACTCAGAAATTTGATAGTTTAATGTCGGCCATGATTTAGGTTTCTTCAAGGCATTAACCAAATCTGAACCTGGAAAAGCAAAGATAATATTATCTTTGTGTAGACTTGACATACTTTCCATTGACCATTTTTTTTCCAACCACACATTAATTAGTTGTCTCCCATAGAGGGTAGCCAACTCGGAAAGGAAGAGTGTACAAAAGTATAATTATTGTAAAAAATACGAGTTCTTCGCGTCAGGCTATCTGGTTGTGTATTAACCACACGCGGGATGAGTTTCAGCTAGAAGTCTGGGTAATGTCCTTGAAGTTGCTGGTGATCCTGGAGCAAAGTATAAAAAGCTGGCCATCCCTCAGGGTCTTAGATAATCTTGATGAGTTTTGCGCAATCCGTCTGAAATATCTAACAATTTATCCCACGTTCATGCAATTCATACATCGCCCACAATAAAGCTTCCATCTCTGAATGGAGTGGTGAGAGACTTCGTCTTTGACATTTGGCCCCCATAAGAATTACCTTGTGGTCTCTATCTTTACAGATCCATCCAAGTCCAGAAGTGGGTTCTGATTGTTTCCATGAGCCATCCACTTGGCAAATTAAGCCATCTGAAACAGTATTTTCAACATCTAACCTTTCCTCGTCCAGAGGGGCAGAAATTTGTGCTTCTTTCCAAGCGAGGCAATCTGTCTCTGCATCCTTTAGGATTGCTTCTATGTCCAAGTTTATCCCTTGGAAAACCTTTTTATTTCTAGCTTTCCATATTAACCATAAAATCCAGGGGAATAGATCATATTGGTCACTTTCCTGGTTTCGTAGAGGGGTCCGCCAAAAAAGATAGTCCATATTTGTATAAACGGAGGTTGTAGGAAAAGCCTCTTGTCTTTCTGGATCCTTATAGAGATTCCAGATATGTCTAACCGTCTCACATTCGAAAAAAGAGATGGTTAACTGTCTCCTCAGCAGAGGTACAACATGTACAAATTATGTCACAACGTACACCCCTATGGGCTAGTCCTGTAGTGACCACCAAAGTCCCTGTGATAAGTTCCCATAGAAAGTGTTGAATTTTCAGGGGACATTTTATATTCCATATGTGCGCTTTTAGAGGCACTACTCCTGGGCCCCATCCATTATTATTAAGCCGAATTATCTCTAGGTTATTAAGGAGTTTGTATCCCGATTTAACCGTGTATTGGCCCGATTTTGTATAATGCCATATCACTCCATCGTATGTAATAGTACGACTAGGATGAATTCCCTGAATCAATTCGAAATCCTCTTGGGTAACATATTCATGTAATAGTGGTAAACACCAATCTTTCGTTACCGGATTGATCAACTGAAAAACTTGCAAATCAGGATACCAGGCACTACCCGGTCCCCTTGCCGGACGTGGGTCAACATCTGGAACGCATGGGTCACGCCAGACCGATGTATTTATTCCGGAACCTATACAAGCCCTGGTCCCTTGCCGTAACAAATCCTTACTTGAGAAAATACTCCTCCAACCGAATGAGGGTGAATGCGATTTTTTGGCATTTAACGGATGAGTATTTTTAAAATATCGGCCGCGAAGTACCCTAGCAAGCAACGACTCCGAAAATTGGATAAGTCTCCATAAATGTTTAGCCAATAAGGCCGTATTGAAATCCTCCAAAAAGTGAAATTCTAAGCCTCCATTCTCTTTCGGGATACATAATTTTTCCCATGCAAACCAATGGAGACCGCGGTTACATCCATTGGAACTCCACCAGAATTTAGCAATCGCACTAGTTAACTTTGTAGTTAACACTTGGGGGAGCTTGAAGCATGACATGACATAATTAGGTAGGACTAGGGCGATTGATTTAATCAGGATCTCCTTCCCTCCTTTAGAAAGAAATTTAGATGACCATCCGTTCATTCTCTCTCCTAGTCTCTCTTTGACAAAATTAAAAATCTGGCTCTTAGAGCCTCCCAAGCTTTCCGGTATTCCAAGGTACGTACCCATACCACCTTCCTTTGTGATGTTTAGCTTTAATTTCATCTGAGCCTTTGTCTGTTCCGGGACATTCTTTCCAAAGGTCACCGAGGACTTATCAAAATTTATGACTTGCCCTGACGCAATCCCATAACCTTCCAAGACATCTAAAACATCTTCCGGGACATTCTTTCTATTGACCATTTAAGGGTGAGAAAATCAGCTTCTTATTTGTAAAGTTAACGTCATAATGGTTTAAATATACTAAATTGTTAGAAAAATTTTAACTTTTTATCGTAAAAAGAAGGGAAGAGATTACTATTATCAAATGATTTAAAATATTTTTTTTGAACATTATCAAATTGATTTTTTTTTATAGATTTCTAATAATCGAAATGCATATAATTTTCTGTGAATTAAAAGTTTTTTTTCTCAAAGATGCTTTATATTAAGAATGATCCCCAAATAACGTGCTTGATATACATGGAGGTACAAAATAAAAGGATTCAAAAGATGTGTCTGGTGGGAATCGCAATTTTAAAAGGCAATCGGCCACTTGATTCGACTCACGACGAACCCATTGAAGTTTTGACTCTGTGAACTTCGCTAACCATCCTTGGATATCGCATATCAAATTGTGATGTTGTTGCTCCCAGAATCACGATCAACACGCGGAAACCGATCGATCACGACGTCGAAACAGATCGAACAAGATACAAAGAAGGAGATGAAGAAAACAGAACTGTAACAGAGGATAACACAGAGATTCTGTTTACCCGGATTTCACCGATTTGGCTACGTCTTCGGGGCCTGGCTCAGGCGATTTTCACTATGATCAAATCACACAATCACAGTACAATATCTCACCTCTCTCTCTCTCTCGCTAAAGCTCACCGCCATTAACGGATTCTAAGCTTATCTAATTATCCCCACAAGATCTGAGTTTTAATACCTCAGAATCTGTTACAACCGAAAACCCGGTTAATACAGACCGGTAGAACCATTAGAAACAACCCAACCCAAGATTAAACCAATCCTAGATTGTTAACCAGCTTCTAATTGACTTCCTTGTCTGGTTCTATGCACTTGAGAATTTGATTTCTCACCACCAAGACTCCAACAGATGTGGAAAACAAAGTTGTTCGCCAAAAATTAGGTTGAGAATTGAAGTGTTATCGCCTTCAAAAATGATTCGGCGATATCCTTTAATCCATATATGTTGGATAGAGATTAGTAGGGTTTGGAGCTCTGCTTCAATAGCCTCTTGACAATAATACTCAATAGCGTGTCCTGATTCCAAATAAACTCCATCAACATCGCGACAAACCCATCCTGCATAAGATTGTTGACCATTCTAGAAGCTAACATCAAAGTTGCATTTTATGAACCCTAGTAGTGGTCTAGTCTATGAAGAATGAAAAGGAGGATTTCCGGACGAGGGAGACATTTGTTTCAGTGTATTTAGAAATTCCGCTGCATCTTGAAAAGTAAGCCGCAAATCATGACCCCACCGACTTTGTTTTCCGTTGAATTAAAAGTTTTTTTTTTAAATGTTGTTAGTATAGAGAGATGTCTTAACTATTTAATTAAGTGGTCGATGTAAATGTTCATGTAAATTATACGGCGGTGCAATAATTAAAACTGTAATCATTATAGTATTGAGTCCAAATCAATAATACTTTTTTATTAAGAAATCAATAATATTTTTGTACGATTTAGATTCTAATGCTATTCATAATTGTCGACACTAACACACACAAAACAAACAAAGATATTCACATTCATATAATCATATATACACACAAAATAGATGGTGATTTATTGGTTTGTAAAAGTGTACTGAAAGTTACTAACTGAGTTTATTCTGAAAGGATAAAGTTTATACGTCAAACGTAGTATAAATAAATCCAAACTTTTTCTGTAAGATAATCCGAAACTGTTCTAGTTTACAAAAAAAATACTTTCTGAAATATTTTTTGTCTAACAAAGTTGTATGTGGAAAAATTCAAATAATCTAAGAACCGTTGATTTCGTATTTTTACCATACAACAACAGATGTTTACTTTTTCTTATCTTATCTTACATGGTTTGATTTTAAATGCTTCAGTTAGTTAGTGACACGTGGACAGTCAACGTGAACCAATCACCATTTTGACTCAGCAAAAAAGTGACAAATGATTGAAATCAAACCAAAAGAGAGAGACAAAAGGTTTAATTAAAAATTGAATAATGTCCTTTGGTCTTTCTCATCTTAGACACTCAGGCAACGCAAATACAAATGCTTAGTTGTTCTTTTAGGGTTTTAAAACACAGCTGAATCTATTAAAACAATAAACTCTATATTTTCTCATTAACTTAATTTATTTGTACAGAGTTCCCTTATATACATGACAGAGTGATTAGTGAGCTAATTAACCAGCTAACAAACTAACAAACTTGTTAACCAACTAACAAACTTTATATCCTCCAATACCCCCCCCCCCCTCAAGCCTTTTAAAAGGAAGTCTCTGAAGCAAAAGTATCCTGAAAAAGGCTTGAGATAGATATTCTCCGAAGAATAGAATGATAAGGACATGGATGTAAGGCTTTTGTAAGGATATCAGCATGCTGGTCTGATGTAGAAACATGATGCAGAGATAGAAAACCTTTCTTAACTTGGTCTATGACTGTATGACAGTCATTCTCCACATGTTTGGTTCGTTCATGAAAAACAGGATTTGTAGCTATATGCATTGCAGATTTGTTGTCACAGAATAGTTTGGTAGGAGAATGTACCTTAATGTGTAAGTCTGTAAGCAACTTCTGAAGCCAAAAAAGTTCACAGGTAGCATGTGCCATACTCATATACTCTGCTTCAGTACTGCTGCGGCTTACCACATCCTGTTTCTTAGATTTCCAGCTGATCAGAGATTTGCCTATATACATGCAGTAGCCTGTTATTGATATGCGACTGTCAGGACATGTTGCCCAATCCGCATCTGAATATCCATTAAGACATAACTCTGAATCAACAGCATAGAAGAGCCCTTATCCAGGATTCCTTTTGATGTATCTCAGTATCTTGTAAGCAGCTTGGAGATGAACATCCGTAGGAGCTGATAGAAATTGGCTTAATCTGTGAACAACAAAAGTTATATCTGGTCTTGTGATTGTAAGGTACAACAACCGACCAATAAGCTCCCTATAGGGTGTTGGATCTGTGACAGGATCCCCTGTATCTTTACTAAACTTCAGAGTTGGATCCATTGGTACAGAAGATGGTTTAGAAGCAAGAAGACCAGTATCAGCAAGGAGATTAAGAGCATATTTCCGTTGTGAAACTGAAATTCCTGAACTGTTTCTAGCTATCTCCAATCCTAAGAAGAATTTCAATTTCCCTAGATCTTTGATCTTAAACTGTTGTCTAAGAGCTTCTTTCACAGCCTGAACCTCATTAACACTATTACTAGCTATCATGATATCATCGACATATATCAAGATAGCTGTAAAAGAAGAACTTGTGTACCTTGTGAATAAAGTGTTGTCTGATGGAGACTATGAATATCCAGCAGATATCAAAGCATTAGATAGACATTGGTACCATTGCCTGGATGCTTGCTTTAAGCCATATATTGATTTGTGTAGGCGGCAAACTGGATTGGGAGGAAGAATGTTACCATCTGCTGGTGTATACCCCTGAGGCAGGCTCATGTAAATCTCTTCTTCTAAGTCCCCATGCAGAAATGCATTAGAGACATCCAGCTGACATAAATCCCAACCCTGAATAGCAGACAAAGCAAGTAACAACATTACACTTCCCAATTTAGCAACAGGAGAAAAAGTCTCTGTGAAATCTATTCATTCTTGTTGTGTGTAGCCTTTTGCTACAAGTCTTGCTTTATGTCTCTCTAGTGTTCCATCAGCATTATGCTTGAGCTTGTAGACCCATTCACAGCCAATAGCACTCTTACCAGGCGACAAAGATTCAATAGTCCAGGTTCTATTGATTTCCATGGCCCTAAACTCCTCATTCATGGCCTTAGTCCAATATGGTGACTTTATGGCTTGTTTAAAAGATGTGGGTTCTGTTTCAAGGGAATATGATAGGATAAAAGATTGATAGAGTGGTTTCAAATGTGAGTAATCAAGAACAAAATCAATAGGATATAAAGGAGTGGATGGATTAAAAAAGGAGGAGGATGGAAATTTGGGAGTTGAAATTTGAGCCAATGAACAATGATAGTCAGAGAGATAACCTGGAGCTCTTGCGTTTCGTTTTGGTCTGACATTGAGTAATCTTGTTTGCCCTGTTCCTGAAGAAACAATCTCATGTGGTATAGATGAGGCACTAGGAAGTGCACTTGTGTGTGAAGATGATGCATGAGATGCAGATGTGGATGAGTGAGATGATGTATGAGCATTGGATGGAACAACAGGAACAAATGCAGGAACATGAAAGTTATCAGAGACATCGCTATCATCTATAGATGCAGGTTTTGAAATAGGTAAAATGGATTTTGGAAACATATCTAGAGAAGGTTCAGCAAGAGTAGAATCCTTATAAGGAAAGATTGTTTCCTGAAAAATAATATTCCTAGAGATGGATATTTCATTAGTTTCAATGTTCATTACTTTATATCCTTTCATTCCTGGTAGATATCCTAAGAAAACACAAGCATCTGCCCTAGGAAAGAACTTATGCCTGTCTTTAAGTAAAGTGGAAACATAGCATAGGCAGCCAAAAGATTTCAAAAAATGATAATCTGGAACCTTATGTAAAAGATTTCATATGGCGATTTATTATTCAACAACACAGATGGTGTTCTATTGATCAAGAAAATTGCAGTTTGAATGCAATCAGGCTAATGCATTAAAGGGACATTAGATTGGAACAATAATGCTCTAGCAACACTCAGTAGAAGCTGATGTTTTCTTTCAACTACTGAGTTTTGCTGTGGAGTATATGCACAAGAAAATTGATGAACAATGCCAGTATCATGAATTAGTTTAGTAAAAGCCAGTTCAGGTGCATTATCACTGCGAATTGTTTTCACTTTCCCTTTATACTGAGTTTTTACATGCTTTAAGAAAATTGGAAACACGTTTGAAACTTCACTTTTATTTCTCAACATATAGATCCATGTTACACGAGTGCAATCATCAACTAAAGTGAGAAAGTATTTGTATCCTTCTATAGACTCTACCTTAAAAGGATTCCAAATATCTAAATGAACAAGATCAAATGGATTTTTAGACATGTGATTATGAGATGTAAAAGATAGACGCTTTTGCTTAGCTAAAGGACAAACTGAACAAGACTCTATTTTCTTTATATCAGACTGAGAAACAGGTAAAATACCAGATAATGCATGTAATTTTGAAGCTGCTGGATGTCCAAGGCGCTGGTGCCAAAGATGTCCATCAACTTGTAATGAAGCACAAAGGTTAGTAGAGGAAGAGATAACATCAACCTCTAGAGATAACATCAGCCTCTACCAATCATCAAGCCCTGAGTAGGTTCCTGAATGAAACAATGATCAGAATAAAAATGAGCAGATGATTGATCATGATTTAGAAGACTGCTTACGCTAATCAAGTTAAAATGAAAAGAAGGGACATGTAGAACATTATGCAGAATGAGAGATGCAGATATATGAATAGTGCCCGTGTGTGTAATAAATTTCCTAGTGCCATCAGGTAAGGAAACTGAGACTCCATTCACAGGGTAAACTTGACTAAACATTGTCAGATCACAACACACATGTGTGGTTGCTCCACTATCAATGATCCATGAGCCAAAAGGAAGGTTATTGTATAGTGTGTTTAGGCATTGATGTTGAAAGGTAAGACAGTTATGTTCAAAGCGAAGGCTATTGGAGGGAAAAGGAATAGAAGAGATAGAGAAAATAGTACCAGCAGAAGACTGTGGAGCCATAAAGCCATTTTCTGTAATGGAGGAAGACCCTGAATTTGGAACAGAAGACATTTGTGTTGGACTATTGTTCTGAACCTGAAGCTGCTGAATGAGTGCTTGAACCTGATCAGAGTTCAATTGACTGAGGTCTAACTTTATGGGAGTATTAGCTTGAGGCATATACATTTGAGAACCAGAAACCACACTTGCTATAGTCCCATTCTTCTGCAACTGAGACATTTGTGGTGGTGGTCTAGGAGTGACATTAGATTGGCCTCTAGCTTGAAATCCATTTTGTAAACCATTTCTTGAATTATATCCAGCACCATTGTAGCCAGCATTGTTGTTTGAATTATACCTGTGTCCTGGTGGATAACCAATGATCTTGTAACACTTCTGCACCAAATGACCAGGTTGTCCACAGAAGGTACACATAGGTCTCTGCTTGGGTCGAAAATTTCCCTGATAAGTGGCTGCACAAGCTTGATTATCAAACTGACCAGTGAAGGTATCAACAACTGTATCTGCTGAGGCTTGAAATGCTACATTCTCTGGCTTGGTAGCTGGTTTAATAGATTCCTGACGCTCATCTTGAGAGACCATGTTAAAAACATCTTCAATTGTAGGAATTGGTTTTTAACATGAGAATGTGACGTCTTATTGGATCATAAGATTCATTCAATCCCTTCAAGAACTTGGTCACACGACTTCTTTGCATCAAATTTTCCCATTTTGCAGCAGCATTACACTCACATCTACCACATGAACAAACTGGAAGCTCTACATAATTCTTGTACTCTTCCCATAAAGTGACAAGTTTTGTATAATAGGTACTCACATCTTGTGAACCTTGTTGAATACTACTAAGCTTCTGTTCAATCTCAAACACCCTAGGAGCATCATCTTGTCTAAACCGTACCATAAAATTCTTCCAAATAGCCTCAGCAGTAGAAAGAAAAAGCAAACTCTGGCCTATTTTCTTAGAGACTGAATTGATAAGCCAGGTTGGTACCATATCATTACAGCGAGACCAAGAGCCAGCATCTCTATGATTATCAGGGGGTTTGAGAATTGTACCATCAATGAAGCCAAGTTTGTTCCTCACATTAAGAGCCATACGAATGGATCTTCGCAAAGAGTGAAATTCAGCTCCTGTTGATAGCCGATCTGATACTAGAACAAGCCCTGCGTGATCTGAATTATGCAAAAAATATGGATTGTTGTAATGATCCATTGATTAAAGTGAGAGATCTTGATTTGTAGATTCAGGTGCCATTTGAAGAAACAATCGAGCAAATTGATTAACAGAATCTTCGAGAAAGAGAAATAGCTTCGTGAATGAGAGAATCGAAAGCTATCAGAGATCAACGAAAGAGAAAAACAAATAGCGATAGAGAAATGGAGACTAAGCTCAAAGATGAAGAAATTGAGCTCGTTTATCACATAATAGCTATCGCAAAGAGGAATGAAAGGAGAATCGATTCACCGGAGCACTCGTCGGAGCTTAATCGAGCTCATCGGAGTTGATATCGCCGTGAATCGAAGAAGAGAAGCGGAAGAGAGAGAAAAGCATTTTATTGCTCTGATACCATATTAAAACAATAAACTGTATATTTTCTCATTAATTTAATTTGTTTGTACAGTGTTCCCTTATATACATAACCGAGTGATTAGTGAGCTAATTAACCAGCTAACAAACTAACAAACTTGTTAACCAACTAATTAACCAACTAACAAACTCTATATCTTCCAATAGAATCATCATGTCGATGAATCATTCAATTAGGTTGGATAAGTTCGGAAAAAATGCTACAGAAATTAACAGAATAAAACTATGACTGAGTTTTTTTTTTTGTTTTTCGCAACGATGACTGAGTTATGACAAAGTTTCTGTCCGACCAATATTTTCGAATTTGGAAATTTTGATTTTGATTTTGCTCTTCTTTTGAGAAACTGAAATAGGTTGAGCACAACTCGGTTTATTCGGTAAACTTCGCTTCAATGGTTTAGTTCGGATCGGTTTTGAGAGAAAAACTACTTGAAGTTTGGAAATGGGTATGTAGCTTGAACAGCAAGTTACATCTGTTTTTACATCACTCTCCCATCATCTTTCTTTTCCAGAGTATAAAGCAACCTCGAGAGTAGAAGTAAATAATTGAGATTTTACAACACAGTTTTAGTTAAATTTAAAAGCACACGGCATCAGACATTCTGCAACATACACTAAAACACAGACATTGGCACTAACTTCTACTCTCAGAGATTCTCTGCAAGAGAATCAGAATCAGAGACAAGACGATATAGCACATTGTGTTTCTCTCTCTCTCTCTCTCTCTCTAGTAGCTTTTGTTTTGGATAAAAGTGAAAGGGAGAAAACTGTTGTGATTACTTGTCATGAACCAAGAGGGTTTACAAAGGGTGGAGATTTGGGTTTTAGACTATTATTATCATCAACCTTGGTGTGGTGGTGGTGGTGGAGGCATTGACATGTGATGATGGTGGTGCATAGGTTGTTGTTGCGGTGGTGGTGGTCCACCTTGTTGCATGTGTTGCGGTGGTGGTGGTCCACCTTGTTGCATATGTTGCGGCGGCCACCCGTGTTGGTGCATTCCCATGGCTTGAGGTGGTGGTGGTGGTGGCCTTTGACCACCAAAACCTTGTTGTTGGTGATGAAGAAATTGTTGGGGAGGTGGTGGTGGCGGCATACCCTGAGGAGGACGGAATTGCATGGGGGGTGGAATCGCTAAGCCATGTTGTTGTTGTTGTGGCTGAACTGGCCAAGATGGTGGCTGAGTTTGATAGGCTTGTGGAGGGGGTGGTGGCGGACGGGCTGGGATCATGACAGGTTGCATGCCGCCATTGGCAAACGGACGTGGTATACCATTAGCTTGAGGAGCATTGGGATGTGTTGGCGGGCCACTTGCAAATAGCGTATGAGGTCTGCTTTTCTGAGAGCTCGGATTTGTCGCAGCCAAAAGCCTCTCTGCATTCACAAAAGAATATGGTGTTGTTCCAATGGAAGAGAGAAATTGAACCCAAAATTTAAAAAAAAGCAAAGAGATGAGTATAAATAAAGATCCTAACCTGCTGGTGTACCATGGCGCTCGCCTTTGGTGTCTTTCTTGTATGCGTAAGAGACTGTTATCTGACGATTACAAAGATATTGTCCAGTCATTGCCTGTAACATTCAGAGAACGATCATTTATGTTAAATATGTTACGCATAGAAACGATTACAGAGATATTCTTACAGGCAATTTCATAGAAACGATAGTCATGGAAGGGGGAAGAAATAACAGAAAATTACCTCAATAGCAGCATCAGATGCCTCAAATGAATCATAGCTGATAAAACCGAACCCTCGTGAGTTTCCAGTATCAGGATCCCGCATTATCTAAAATTAGAAGTTTGGAAAATCAGATTCTGAAGCGTATAAACCATTCTCTTCTTAAACAGGTGTTATATTACTCCTAAGTCACAAATAAAAGATCAATAATCATAGTCCGATATCTAACAAAATGAAGATTTTACCTTAGGATTAGCAGCAATAACGCCAAATGCGCTGAATGTATCATACAACAGCTTTTCATCTACATCCTGTAAAAGAAAAAACCCTGGTCAGCAACCGTTTAAAGTAGCAAGTTCTGAGTAAAACCACCAAGAAGATACTTACAGGGTCAAGGTTTCCAATGAAAAGGTTAGCACCAACATCCAAGCTCTTCTTATCTTGAGATGCCTAATACAATAATAATCATGAAACATATCGTTAGAAAACGTCTCTGCATCAAACTCACAAGAGCTATAGACAAGAGTTCAAGATATCGATAACTCCCTAGAATACGAAAGATAGGATGCTAAGTAACGAAAATTACAAGATACGAATTGATACCTTGTTAACACGAATAGGCTTCCCATGGAGCTTAATCATGTTAAGAACCTTAATCGCCTGCACGAAACATAGAAAAAAAGACGTTTAGCATTGTGCCTAAAAGAAGAAGTCTAAAACTCATAAGAAAAGAGAAAGAAGCAACAACACTTACATAATCAGCATCCTCTTCACTACGAAACTCAATGAATCCATATCCTTGATGAAGATTCGTCACCCGATCTTTCGGAACATAGACATTAACTGATACAATCCAAAAAAAAAACCATTGTTCAAATCAGATCAGAGAATAAGTTCCTAACCAAAACCCTACGCCATTGGATACTGAACGAAACTAAACTTCAATGTAGAAGAAAACTTACCAACGGGTCCAGCTTGTACGAATAATTCCCAAAGCAATTCTTCAGAAAGCTGATAAATTCACAAGACGAAATCGAATTAACAGAAGAAGGTGAAATATCAGTTTGTAATACAAAAAGGGAGAAGAGAAAGAAGTAGAAACCTGGGGATCGAGATTTCCGACGTAAACAGTAGCTTCTTGGTTCCTTTCGGCGGAGTGTTGGCCGAGAAGATTAGCTCCTACTCCAGGAGCTATTCGAGTCGTCATCTACTTACTACTCCTTGTTTCGTTACTCCGGTCGCCGGAAAAAGCTTGCCGGTTGGAGAAATCTGAGGTTTTCGATTTCGTTTCGGTCTAGTCTCTCGGGAGACTTCTGGCGATTTCTCTAAGCTGATGGAGAAGAGACAGAGACGAGGGTTTCTTAATGAAAGTGATGCCACTACTAATGGGCTTTTTCTTTTAGGCCCATTAATAAAATTCTTTAGCCACAATCATTTATAACCGAATCTACCGATTTATAAAAAGGAGAATTAGAAAAATAAGACACTTTCAATTTCGATTTGTCCAAATAGAATTTTTTATAATTTTGATATTTTTTGATATTTCATACTTCTACAAAATGAAAAATAGTAATTTAAATTTTAAAAATTTTTAAAAATATGTAAACTATTAGAAACATACAAAATGAAAAAATAGTAATTTAAATTTTTTTTTCTTTTTTCTAACCGCTATTTCATTTATTAAACGGTAAACGGGAAATACAAAGTGTCACTAATGTATGATGGAGGAGTTACAAATGACATAAAAGAAATTTGCGAGGACAATGCATTTCTAGCCAAATGATCTGTCGTTGCATTTCGCTCTCTATTCACATAGACAATAGAGCACTCCGGTAACTTCGTGATCCACACTCTTATATCCTGCAGGATATTCGCTAGCTCCCGATTTTCTTTAACTTCATTGATGATATGAACCAGCTCCTGACAATCACTCTCAAACCAAATCTTTCTCCAACCAGCAGCCCACATATGGTGAAGGACATGAAGGAAACTCATAGTTTCTGCTTGTAAGGGGGAAGAAACTTGATGTAGAAGACCTTGTCCCGCGCGCATAAATCTACCATTGTGATCTCTCAAGATCCATCCGGTACCAGCATATTGTTCCCCATTTCGATAAGCACTATCAAAGTTACATTTGACCCAACCAGGTGGAGGAGGTTCCCATTGGGATGATCTAAACGGGCGCGTGGATTGTAAACTAGATTGATCCGCCAGTATCGAACTCCATTCAACAGCCGAGTTGTGAGCCCGGATTGCATCAACTACCGGGTCGACGATCCTCCTATTAAAAATGAACTGATTCCGAGATTTCCGTATAGTCCACAGAGACCATAAGGGTATATATCGAACTTATACTGGAAGACTTAAATAAATAGTAATTTAAATTTAAATTAGAAACATACAAAATGAAAAAATAGTAATTTAAATTTTTAAAATTTTTTAAAAATATGTAAACTATTAAAAACATAAGTAATACTAATTATATATTTTTTCATAAAAAATAAATAGGTCAATAATATTTTATTTAATATACTAGCTAAGCACAGAATACTCATTCTGACCATCTACTTAGTTTATAAATTGTATACTAAGTGTTGTACAGTGATCTCTACCTTTGGTATATAACGTAAACAAAAGTTTCTTATATTTCTAATTTTGGTAGAATATGTTTGATGATATTCTAGCCATATGTCTTTGGTCTGCCAAACGCTAGAATATATATTCTACTGATTACTCTTTGATCTACCAAACGCTAGAATACGTATTTTAGCTATTACCAAATGTGACGCGTTATACAGATTAGTTTTTCTATCCACTATACAACACTTAGTATACAATTTATACAGATTAGTTTTTCTGACCATCTACTTAGTTTATAAATTGTATACTAAGTGTTGTACAGTGATCTCTACCTTTGGTATATAACGTAAACAAAAGTTTCTTATATTTCTAATTTTGGTAGAATATGTTTGATGATATTCTAGCCATATGTCTTTGGTCTGCCAAACGCTAGAATATATATTCTACTGATTACTCTTTGATCTACCAAACGCTAGAATACGTATTTTAGCTATTACCAAATGTGACGCGTTATACAGATTAGTTTTTCTATCCACTATACAACACTTAGTATACAATTTATACAGATTAGTTTTTCTGACCATCTACTTAGTTTATAAATTGTATACTAAGTGTTGTACAGTGATCTCTACCTTTGGTATATAACGTAAACAAAAGTTTCTTATATTTCTAATTTTGGTAGAATATGTTTGATGATATTCTAGCCATATGTCTTTGGTCTGCCAAACGCTAGAATATATATTCTACTGATTACTCTTTGATCTACCAAACGCTAGAATACGTATTTTAGCTATTACCAAATGTGACGCGTTATACAGATTAGTTTTTCTATCCACTATACACTGTTCTACCCTTTTAGAAAACGTATTCTACCTAAATAACGAAAAAAAGGAAATTTCCATATTGTAATAATTCTGTTTCTTAAATCTATCTTTAATAAACCTAAATCTAATAATATCTTCTCCAACCATATTTCTTCAACTATATCGCCTCTCTCCCACGATAACACTTGGATAAATCGCCTTTTTCCTTCAACTATATCGCCTTTTTCGTTTTGATTTTTTCATCATCTTTTCAACATGCTTGTGTGTCACGTTCTCCGATAATATCTGCATCAATGTCTGTGACATCTTCACAAAAACTCACATGCCTTTGTTGGTTCTGTTGGCTCTTCAGCAGCTGAGCCATCATTGATTTCAGCTCAGATATTTGGGCACTTTCAGAAGTTGCCCCTTTTGATCCTCTGACATAGTCAGGACAGTGATTGTTGTTACTGGATGTCAGGTTCTCAATCAACTAGTAGGCATCATCCACAGACTTAGTCATGAAATCTCCATTGCTAGCAGTGTCTAGAGAAAGCTAATACCTCTCGTATATACCTCTGTAAAATGTGTTCAGCAGACATTCCCTGGAGAAACCATGGTGAGGGCAGTCTCTGATGTACTCTTTAAACCGTTCCCAAGCCTCAAAGAAAGACTCAGTGGCCCCTTGCTGAAACTCAGAGATCTTGTTCCGCATATGATTAGATCTGGACTTAGTGTAGAAGTGAGCAAGGAATGCTCCCTTGACTTCATCCCAGGAGGTAAGAGATGCAGGGGGAAGTGATTTGTAC